>JAVQJG010255648.1:0-12573 GCA_036024015.1 Craterocephalus amniculus | reverse complement strand
CCAGCTCCTTCTTGTTCTTGTTTTTATAGGAAATATCCGTGGTGTCATACAGACACGGATGCCAACACACCGCTACTATTGATTTTCCCGATTGTTCGCGTGTCAAAATCCGCTCAGTTCAATTTTTTGAACTCGAGCAACCAGGCGAAAATCGCTCTATTCGCGCGAGTAGGACGCTCTATTCGCGTGAATTGGACGCGCAATTGGGGCTTTCCGCGCCGCAAATTCGCCTCAAACTCACCGCCCCAGGCAAACGGGCGTCAATTCGCGTCTATACATTGACTTAACATGTAATTCATTCGCGCGAATAATTTTACTCTCGCTTGGTGTGAACGCAGGGCAAGAGAGGCTGCCATGTTTTTGAAAAAAAATAAAATAAAATAAATTAACAAAACCAAAACAAACAACCTAAGAACAGTAGTGTCCAAAGTTGGTCTTTTAGGGCTGCTGTCCTGTAGGATCGGGAAAAAGTTAGCTGCACCAGTGCAACCAGTGTAGAAAGTTGGTCTGGAGTTCTGCATAAGTATCGGCTTATTATTGATTTATTAATAGTACATTACAACTGGAGGACAGGAACTATTTGTGAATTGTATTAATTACACTGAATGGGAACTTTTGACTGATATGACAGACCTCCCTTATCTGTTATCTATTCCGGTGTGTGCATCAGGTTTAAATTCCCATGTTTGGTATCCTACCTGTGCTGCCAGCACTTAGATCATCATACTCAGTGGTGTGTTGAGTTATTTAAAACATTTGATTGACTCATTTTAATTCAGCTCATGTCTTAAATCCAGTAAAGATTCTCTTTAATTCTTCTACTTTAAATGACATTTTAAGAAGATTCTGCCACAACTGATTTGACGTTTCTTTCAACTCTGACGTTTCTTTCAACACTGTGTTCCAAAGTAATTATGCGAGTGCCACTCCTTATGCTGCATCCCTTCCTTGCTTTGAATCTAAGCTTTTCAGCTCCTTGAGTAGAATAATCTATGCGTTATTGTCAAATTGGACATTGCTTTCCCTACTGATAAACTGGCCCAACTGTCATTGGAACTACTGTTGATACTACTGATGCTGTTAAAGCTCCAGACTGACCACTCCAATTTTTTTGGTTGTTCCTTTTTTTGCAGACAGCGTTTCACCGCAGACCTCAGAGGGTAGATGAGATTCAACAAGCTTAATGATCACGTTTCTTGTCACCTCAGTGAGAGGAGCTTTGATACATTGCAGTTATTGGGAAAACAGGTTATATCATTCACTGAGTGGCTCAACAATGAGTGATTATCTCTGTGTAATTGAGGAATTACAGTGTGTGTGTGTTTTATTATGGGTGCATCACTTGATCTGCTTAAGCAGGCATAATTACAGGTTGGTTCACATTTGCTCTCTGGAAAAGTTCACCTCTGAAAACAAGATCTGTCTCAGATTTTGCCTCACTCTTGTGCCCTTAAGAAAATGTTTGCAGTGTTTATTATCAATGCCATGGTAACATTTGCTAAAGCTTCAATATTACGGCTTTTTCAGTATTCATTGAAATCAAACGCTGACTCACAAATGAACTTTTTCAAGACCAGTTCTTCCACACAGCACTTAAAGAAATTCCATTAAATGTTTGTGAAATGGCTTGAAGCAGACACATGGTACAATGCATTGTTTTCTCTTAATGTGAATCAAATCTGTTACTGTATTGCTGATTCTTTTTCTCCCATTTGCATCAATGTTGTAGTTGCTTGAAGCCTCATTGTCTGAATATTAGCTGTATGAAAACATGCTACCCGCAGTGCTAAATTGTGGTATTGTATGTTCGTTATATCACTTCCTTCGGAATCTTTATTGGCTAACAATTGTAAGGATGTTGCTGACTTTATCCATCAGCGGATAAGTACTTAATACGCTTTAGTCGTTTAAGTACGTTCTTTAAACCATAGAGCACCCTGGGGAGTCTAGAGTTAGCATCTGAACTCAGATACCTACATAACATCTTTACAGTAGACAAGCTGAAAATAGAAAACACACATTTGCAGAGATATAAATGCCCATTTTTAAGCACGGGAGCACACTGTACCTTGTTCTTTTGCAAGATGCACCGGTTTTAGGCTCTTTTAATATTCAGATTTTTTTTCCCTCTTTTTCATCTAAAAGTATGCAGCAATTCTAAAAATCTTTCCTGGGTCACAAAAACAAGGACTTGTGCAGCAGATGGTAAAGCCCCCCACAGAGCTCTGATCTGAACCTCGGTGACTCAGTCTGGGATTAAATGAGTAGACAGAAGACACTGAGGCAAAGTAAATCCACAAAACAAAAAACCAAAAAGAAAGGTCTTGTCTGAGATATTCAGACTTGGAAAAGTACAGTGTTATATGAGATCTCTGATTCTGGCAAATTGGTGGAAATCCAATATTCATGACATTATTTTTGAAGAACCCTAATTGTTCTTTTAACAGCCAGAAAAATGTGCACAGCACCGTGCACATGCACTCACCAACAGAAACATTTATCTCAGATGGCTTATCCAGGATCCCGTCGTCTAATCTTGTCCTACTAGGCTCATCTTACATGTTTAGTAAGTAGCTTGTTAGAAAAATCTTATAATGCGCTCAGCTGCAGATTTTTGGTTTAAAACAACAATAAAGTTTCCTTTTAAAGTCTGAATTTGATTAATTGTTAAAGGAGGCTTCAGTTTGTTTGTAATTCTCAAAATTAAAACAATAAATCCAAAAATTTATGACCATAAATCAAAAATCTATTTGAAATGTTAAATAATCATTAAAAACAGAAGAGTTGGGCCATTCGTTGTCAACATAAGGAGTCAGGGACTTTAAAACTTTAGTTACTGAGGTAAGGTCCTGCCTGATTCCTTTTCATAATATGAATGTTTCACCCTCATTTTTCCACTGCAGTCTCTTTTTTTTTCTTCAGAATTTGCAGATCCCCAGTTTCCATTCTCAGTTCAGTTGATTCAGCTTTTCTAATTATGCAGTGACCTGTTTTGTTTGTCATCGTTAGCTGATGGAAACTAATTAGGCAGACTGAAAGATGGGATTCAACAAGCTTGTTAGAGTGCAGTCAGTCATGGTACTCAGACCCCGCCATGAGTGTCCAACATATGGCTGCGATGAGGCTCTGAGGAAGTGTGTGCGTTTATGAATGCAATTTTTCCAGCTAATTTGTGTGTTGCTGTCGTGCATCTTAGTCCCAACATTTTTGCTTGATGTGCGTGCGTGTCTTTGTTGTTTTTCCGATGATACATAACTTGGATAATATTTTATTTAGTATGGTATATAATTAAATGTGTTTTGATCTCATTGTAAATACTGTACAGCAAGAAACTGCACTGTACTGTACATGGTCATTAAATCCTCTCAATAAAACTGATTATTTAGGGAATTAAGGAAATATTGGGAGGTGCAGCATGGAGTTGATGGGTTAGACGGACTAACCTGTAGCTTGAAGGTCAGACATTTAAGCCACCAAAATCTCTATCTGATCACAGTTTGGTCGCTTGTTTATCCAGATTAAACTTAGCTATGTTTCCATTCTATCCGTGGATAAACAATCTGTCCTCGCAGGGGGCTGCTGTCCCTCCGGCTGTGATGAGGAACTTATGTTTGTGTCCATCTCTCTTTCAATCAGATCCAGTCCATGGCCCCCAAAATGTCAATGTGGTGGATGTGAGAGCCCGCCAGCTGACAATACAATGGGAAACTTTTGGATATGCTGTGACACGCTGCCACAGCTACAATCTGACGGTAAGAGCAGCTTAAAGTCCCATGTAATCATAAGCCCAGAAACACGAGAAAACTTATACTTATTTTAACTTTGTTTACAACATTTTTGTAACTTTCACCTGTGGACGAGAAACATTTCCACCACAGGTGAAAGTTAACATTTCAGCCCTGGTTCAGACATAGATGACAACTACTCCCTGATCCCTAAAAGAAAAAAAAATATATATCAGCAAAGAGCCAGGAGAAAATGGGACTGGGCCTAAATCCTCACAACATCAAACAGAATGTGAAATGATAGCTTGTTTGTTTTGAAGTTTAAAACATGTTTCTTGCTTTTCTTTTCAGGTACAATACCAGTATGTGTTCAACCAGCAAGAGTTTGTAGCTGAAGAGTTGATCCAGACATCGTCTCATTACACTCTGAGGGGACTGAGGCCCTTCGTCACAGTCAGGCTGCGACTGGTTCTGGCCAATCCTGAAGGCAGCAAGGAGAGTGAGGAGATAGTCAAACAGACGGAGGAAGACGGTAAAGTGATATTCAGCAAAAATGTACAGCCAAAAAATCTATCTCCAAAAGTTGATGTGTTTGTAACTTGTGGAGGGTGTAAAGTTTTACAACTGGTTTCTGGTCAAATTTGGAACACAGCACGGTTTGGAATTGTCTTGAATGCGTGGCAGCTTGGAGAACTGCCACCAAGACTTCTCTGAAACCAGCGGGATGAATGCTAAATTCAGAGACTTCTCAGTGTTCGTCTCTGACGCATTTGCACACCAACTGCTCCTGTGACAACATTTGGCTTTCTCCTGAGTGCAAAGACTTGAAGTGTGAAGAAGTCCGATTAAAACTTTGGTCTCAAACAAGCTCCCGCAGTTTGGAAATCTGCTTGTTGGATGTCTTTCATATGTTATTATTGTTCTTTTAAGTGGCCTCAGGATCTCATTAGGAAAGCTTAATATTCATGTTAGATCACAAACTGCCATGAATGTTTGAAAGAGAAAAGGAAAATGTTTTATGTTAACATGAAATGAAGTTGATTGGTTGCGCACATTAAACACAGGTGCTACACAAATCAAAAGCTCTGCTACAGCTGAGCTACAGAAAAGAAACAAAGGACAGCCTAAAAGCAGCAAAATGAACAATTAAGGAGCAACAGATTTAAACTCACACGGGTTTGATGCAAAATGATGCACCAACGATCCCTGGATCATTGCTGTACCTTCAGCAAGAGTAGCTACAGTTTGCTGCACACTGAGGTGCGTTATAAGTGTCACAAGTTTGACTGCACTCCAGCACTTCAGATTAGTTCAAAACAACCACTTTAAAAACTCCTGGTTCCTATCCAGAGCCCTCAGTGTCACACTGGTTCAGAACAGAGTGTATGCCCTCTCCACAGCTACTAAGAAGTCATTGATGCTGAACACTTCTTTCAACAGCATGCCTGCGATAAACTGGGATAGCTCGACGCCATTAGAGCAGAGCCTGATAAGCAGGATAAAAGCATCGGTCTAATGATGCCAAATCTCTCATCTCCTTCACAGCCTCCTCGGGGCTCACTGTTCTTCTGCTGATCTCACAACTAATTTCCTCTACATTTAGCTTTTGGGAACACCACATCCAGGTATCTTCAATTCTACCTTTGCTAGCAGAACACACACATGCTGTTCATTGCCTGAGCTCTTTTAAAATAAAATAAAAAAACAAAAAAAAAAACTAACACATCTGGGGAGTAGCGATGGCTTTGGGGGGTTGGTAGGAAAACGGCCTTAATTGTTTTATTCTTAATCGTTTTTTATTTAACCGTCGTTAATCTCCTGGTTGTAATTCAGTAATTAGGGAACAGAACAGCAATTGTTCACACAGAGGCTAATTGCTGTTTTATGGCTTTATGAAACTGGGGCTCCCGCAAATGAAGCTGCGTCTGTGTTTTACATATGCATAAACTGGCTCATATGATTTTTCTATTACTTTCTAATCTTGCTGATTACACAGAAATTATCTTTAACCTATGTTTAGGGGCAAAATGAGGGATTTGCAATTAGAAAATCAAATTACTTTACCTCTGCTCAGTCCCTCGTCTTCGCTGGTTTATAACAGTAATCAGTAATCTCTGGATGAGAGCCTTTCAGGGATTAATCAAGTCCTACTCCATTGTTGCACAGTTGAGATTTACACACTAAAAGCAACACGCACACTCTCACATATAGTCAGTTCAGCCATGTTAAGTTATGGATGCTTTGGCTAGCTTACTGTGAGGCAACACACCTTATTTTGGTGAGTTCATTACATTAGAAAGTCCTGCTTTCACCCTAACAAGTAAAGATTTCCCATGTTAACTATGGAAGGTACTGTTCCTCATTTGGCTGCATTATACAAATCATGAACCGCTTCAGGAAAGACTCATTTCAGATCAAGAATTGATGAGCGCTACTCCAAATATTTGAGGAATGTAGTTAGTGGAGGTGAGCTGAGAAATGGCTTATACTATAATAAGATTGTTTCTGAAAAAAGTGTATGAACAATGTGAACCAGTTACAGTCACGCCCAAGTATCTGAATCTGTGTCTGTTCAGCATGTCAGTTTTAAAAAGAATATTGTTGATGGCAATGGGACGCATTATGCTTCAAAACTAATCCTGTGGTATTTTATGTTCCTCAACAGAAAGGAATCAATCTATCATACTCATTCATATAGTTTTGTAACTTATTCCTTTGAGTTAGCTTGGGTTGAATGTAAAGAAGAACTTTAAATGACATTTTAAAAAACAGAAATGAATCAACAGTTAAATATTGCAGATAAATTTAACAAAGCATAAAATAAATCTAAAAATAGACTATAATAACTAAGCAAAAGCAAAATTAAGATGACAATAATATTTCAAATAAAAGCCAGGTCAAAGTTTTTTTAGTTTGGTCTTAAAAACATAAAGATTTCTGACAGTTCTTTAGAATGGTTCTTCCAGAAACATGGACCATGGGAAGAGATTTTTTTTTTTCTCAAAAGAAGTTACTAAATGACCCTTCAATTAAAATGACACAACTGTAAAAATTCTTTAGTTGCACTGCAACTCACAAATGAAGAATTCCACAGAATTTCCACAGTAGAATAACACCCACTGTCTAACAGTCATTGTACAAAGAGATGCAACATCAGTAGACTGAAACCGGCGCAAAATGTCATTGGAACACTTAAACAAAAATGCATGTGTAATAAAACATAAGGCATACTACTGATTCTCTTTTGCATTAAAAGAATAGCTTCATATGTGAGGGCTTGACTCAGATGATCCTTACCTTGCATTTACTTTTTATGAACTGGCTTTTGTAAACACAGTTATCACAAACTGGACGAATGAGTTTTAATTTTAATTGGATCTGAAGGGATGATAAAGTGCAATGAGATGATTTTGAGTTTGCTTTGGTGATAAATCAATGCAATCGCCTCTGATTTGACACACAGGCTCGTTAACTTAACCATGAAACATATCTGCCAAGTAAGATATGAAAATACTTTATTTAACCCCATAGGGCAAGAAATGCAAATGTTTCAATTAGGGATGGCTACACTTACTTGACAATTGATTAAACAATAATGAAGAATTTGAGTGATATTACTTTTTAATCAATAAACTAATGCATCTTTGACTTGTGCTGAAGTTGTATGTGAGATATTTTCCAGTGTAACCACAGAATGGATCCTATTTAACTGCCACAAAAGTCTTTTTTTCTGCTTCTACTTTATTTATACATAACCTACAGTTTAAATTCTAAATTGTCATATAGAAATATTAGGGATTACTTAATGATCAATCATGAATGTTCCTAATGATTGACAGCGGTTTTTATCAAATGACCATCCTTGGTTACAGCAGCCAATTGAAAAGTTACATAAGTTAAAAAGGAAATCCTCACAAAGTGAACTCCACACAAACCCACTGCTATTTCATCGGCTAGGAAAGGCTAGTTTATTATTTATCTTGTACATTTTCTGTACAAGACAATTCAAAGTGCTTTACATAAAACATTAAAAGCATTACAGATTACATAAAGCATTAAAAGTAGGAAAAGGCTGCAAAAATTTCTATAAAATCATTAAGAAATAAGTTGATTAATTATAAAAATTCAAAAACTGAGTTGATCAAAAGTTAGATGAGGAGTGAAAGTGAAGAATAAAGTCATTCTGTCTCTGCTCCCTCAGTAATGTTGATGTCCACTGACAGAACATCATTTTAAGTGCTTCTTCAATGTCTTTCTCACCCATCATTCATTGTGGTCTGCTCCTGCTGGATTTACCAAAGAGCCACATAATTGTCCATTTAACATTCTATATGTCTTTACACAAATTGAGGCAGATATTGCTTACCTTAATTGTTTGTATAGTGTAGTTTTTCATATTTGTTTTAATTTATATGCAGCCTTTCTTCTAAAGCAAACTGAAAACAACCATAAAATTCAACACATAATTGTTTCTCATTTCACATTCTCATTTGAAGACCTGTAGTCCTCCTCTATGTGGGCATTTCTTGGCATGAAGCCGTCACCAACTGTCAATCAGGTGATTAGCCTGGTACCATCTGCACAGACGTTCACTGTGTACTTGCTGCTGTCTATGCACATCCTCCTGTTCACCACAAGGAACCCTCTCCTGACAACGCTGCTTCATTACTCCACCTGATTTTCAGAGTCAGTGAAAGGCTGAGCACAGCTGTAAACTTTTCTCATTACATTAAACATCGTTGCAAATTAATACAATAGCATAGGTAATTTAGAAGAAATTTGCATGATGCTGTATGTTTACAGTATACATACTGTATATAAATCATCATGGCATAAGTTGTTTTTGTCTTTCAGCCTAAATATCCTGTTACATGATTGAATACTTTTCTAAACAGTAAATACCCTGATGTCAATCCCCATGTTTTTACCTTCATACAGTTCACACAGGACGGTCACAATCGTCATAGATTTTAATTATCCGTTTCATCATCCGATTCCAGGGTCCGTCTGTAAATATATTTTTCAAAAATAAGATTGCTTCTCCTCTGTCTATATTTCTGAGCGGTTTCATATTAAACAACTTAAACCAATCTGTCCTGTAATCCCAACATCATCATGTGAATTTTAATCCTGGCTTGCTTGGTTCTCTTAAAGACCCCCACCCCCCCTCCCGGAGAAGATTAACTTCTGATTATAGGGAAATCTTGAAAAACATGAAAAATTTCAAACAATATTGTTTTTCTATTGATAAATGTGTTTTTATCTGTCATCATAAAAACAAAGCAAGTGTTTTGCTCAAAATTAGTTTGGCAAGCAGGAAAAATGTTCATATAAGCAGTCTAATGGTTGTTTATTAAAGTAGATTCTACTTTAATTAAATAAATGAATGAACAAAAATTTATTAAAGGTGCACTTACATTTCAAAATAATGAATGTGAAGGGCCATAATTACACAATGCTAATGTAATGGAGTCTTGTGGCTTTTCTTAACAGTATAAAAAACAAAGGGTGATGATGGGCCAGGAATCAGATCTGGTATATTCTATATTTACATTTACTCATAAAACCCTTTTACCTTGTCCAGTCCAGCATCATAGCAAGCAGAATGATGATCTGGATGTCATGTTGTGCCAAATAAATTGTATTGTCACTGGGAGCTTAATGGATATGAAGTTAATGAGTTCTTTGGGAGTAAGATTCCCATTGATTCCTGAGATTTGGTCATTGTGAACATGGGAAGGGATAAAGTAAGGGGAAGAGGAAAGGATGAATGTAAGTGAAGAGAAAGACAAAGGTACTAAACATAGAAAACAACAGCAACAACTGTACAACCACAACACAAAAAACAGTCAACAGAAAACATCCAGTGGTCTCTGTTAAAAAAACAAACCAGATAATCATCGGGAGCAACTATCAGAAAACACATTTAGGAAAAAAACAGCAACACCAACAAATATATGAAAACAGGATCATGACTGTGGGTCATGTTTTTGGGTGTGTTTTTGAGTGCAATAATACAAGGAATAAATTGTGTTGAGTGTTGACTATGAGTGAGACTGTGTAACTGTAACCATGCCTCCTTTAAGATCAAACAGAGAGGGCTCAAAAATCCAGGCAACCAGTAGCCATAGTAGGACCTCAACCAACAGTCGAGAAAGTTCCAATAAAATCTACTTTTTTTCACCTTATTGGGTGATAAGTATAGTTCCATAGAATGACAGATTTCAACGTATTTACCACCAGACAGTGCTCCAGTTACATACCTGCTCACATTCAAAGACTTTATTCGAAGAAAAGAGAGAGGGTCTTCTTCACACAGACACACTTCTTGTAATGTTAGAAATAGAGGTAAAAACATAATGAATTATCATCATGTTTGCTTCAGTGTTGACATTTTGTTACTTCTGCCAAGGCAGAGGTGATGTATTTTGCGGCGTTGGTTTTTAACTGTTAGCAAGATTAAATATTATGGACTGATTTGGATGAAATTTTCAGGAAATCTTGGGAAGGGAGTAAAGAAAAAATTATTCTAATTTGTGGTGACTTGGTTTGCTACTTGGATCAGGAATTTTTTAAAGGGAAGGATGGGATTATTTTCCCTTGGAGCTTCTAAATAGTAAAATAAATGAAAATAATAATAAATAAAGAAATAAAATAAAATAGTGCCCACAATCATTGGCAAGAAAATACAATGGCATGGCAGAGGTCAGCGCCCTTAGTGCTAGTTTTTAAATACATAATGCCAACAATCCTCACAACTCTAGTAAACGTTTTTATTTATCGTGCTTACTAATAATTATGTGGAAGCCCAAAATATTCATGGAGGATAAAAGTCAACATTTCCATACAAAAAAACCACATTTTTTGAGAATCAAAACCAAAGATGGGATGAAGAAATATATTTCATGTCAATAAAGATAACCTGAGCTGAGAATACATGAGGGAGTAAAAGAAACAAAACCATGAAAAGATGGGTTGAAAGTATCTCTCTCTCACACACACCCACACGCACAAACACACAGACACACAAAGAGAACAGAGCTGTTGGCATAATAAAACGGGCCATTCATTGTGCTGCAAGGTGGAAGTTAATCAAGTTATGATTAATGTGTTACAGCTGCCGTTATCTTTTCAATGAAGCCTGTTTTCTTCTGCCTCAGCCCCCAAGGTACATGGGAGCACACACACACACAAACAAAGAGGGAGGACACACATACATGCAGATAAACACTAAGTCAATACACACTTAGGAAATTAGTCATATGATCTCGTTGCACTCAGGAGTTATACATCTCTACAAACATCCCCATACATAAAACTCCACATATTCAAAGATATCAAAGTAGATACTGTGTCTTATGAACACAGGAGTGCACACACACACACACAGAAGTGAATGATAAGGTGCTGAATGAAATGGCAGTGTCTAATTGCATTTCTTTGTTAGGGTAATTTGATGCACTCCACAGACCGGGCCCTTAATCAACACCTTGGAATTACTAATCAAAATCTGCCTCCTTCCAACTTCTCCGATTTTTAAATGTATGTGTGTGTGTTCATGTGTGTTTCATATCTGTGACACAAAATTCTCCAAGTATTATTTCAAGAGTCTGATGTTGATCTGTAGTGGCACCCCTGCAGGTGGCTGGAAGTATTACAGGTGAAAAGGGAGAACAAATGTAGAATATTACAGTAAAAACCACATGCTGTCAGAGTTTTCCAGATTCTTTTTATTCTTTTCCAGAAAATATATTTTATCTTGTACAATGGTGCATTTTTCTAAAATGGTCCGTTTACAAGGCTGGGTAGTTCATTCTCTATTTGCCTACCAAATGAATGAATACATTTAAATGACCCACATAGTGGTACAGTTTCCACTGCACAATGTTATGTTACCTTTCTCTCATTAAGTACACTGCCCTTATCAGAACAGTATTGGCATTTTCACATGACACAGCAACAAAAAGATCACTATTGAGTTTCAGTTTGAGCTCCAGGCAGGTGAATCAAACTTATTTTGGCCTTGTAAGTCCTGAATATTATCTTTCAGTTGGTTAGAAATCCAGCAAAATGGAGTCTGGATTGTTGAAACAGCTTAAAATTGCAACCAATCTCAGCGATTAGAAAGGTTTTTGCTCTCTGTGGGGCTTAAAACATTAAATTGGTTTCATTTCTGAAAAAAAAGATAAATAATGGGGGGTTTGAGACTATCAGTGAAGGAGGCCAGCAGGCAGTTGTGAATGTGAATGAGAGCACCCAGTCCTCAGGGATAGAAAGAAGTGACATGTTACACCAATTTCTATTGTTATTTTCAGTCTATGGACACAAACGGTAAAAACTTCTCATAAAAGCTTTTTTGCACTCACTGCCAATCACACTGAAGAAGCAATAAAAGCTTCCCGCTGTTGTCAAGTTCATTTCTGTGTTGCATTGCAGGCACTTAGCTGACACTTTCATCCACAATGACTTTGTATACAGTGAGTGCTGCAAAAAAAGCCATAAGCTAAGTTCAGATTAAAGGTCAAAGTTCACAGCCTAGTGGGAGATATATATTGATGAGGGCTTAATGATGATGATGATGGAAAGAGGAAAGTGAAGAATCTAAAAAATGCTTGTACAGCTGCTGGTACATAAACAATTTAATTTACCCCCAAACCAAACCCTTAACCTCCTCTTTAACCTGGGAAGCACCAGAATTTAATACTCTCAATAAATGAGACATAAACCCATTTTTACAACCCAGTCGCCAGGGAGGAACGTCTCCAATTAACGTTTCTGCGTACCAAAAATACGTACACTGTCAACATTTCTCAGCCAAAAATACGTATGATAGTAACGTTGACCCTGA
>JAVQJG010255614.1:0-18202 GCA_036024015.1 Craterocephalus amniculus | reverse complement strand
GATTCAAACATCGATTGGCGGCACAAACGCGCGGCTGTTAAGTTGTTTCTAACGACCAACACTCCGTGAACACTTGTAGAACTTTATTTCTAAAGCATGTGCAACTTCTAATGTTTTTTTCAGCGTCTTCGTTCTTCTTCTACGGTTTTCCTCTTCCTGTTTATCTTCTTCTTCTTCCCTGGATTGTTTCTGCTCAACTGTGCTCAACAATGACCCCGCGGTTTCCGGTGGTATTACTCCGTCGTCTGCGTCGAGTGATGGATGCGCAAGGAGCCTGAAAACGCACCAAAAACGCACGAAATTGACGCAGAAGACGGACGAAACTTTCCGTGCGTGTGCGTATCCGTCATCTGTGTCGAGCATAAATGGGCCGTCATTTAGAAACAGCTTGACCATGGACGGAGTTAGTATTCAGAAAAAGTAGCCGTCACTGGATGCAATAGAAAAACATAAAAATATGTGTGCCATATTCTATTTCACTAGCATGCTCTAGAAAAGTGGTTCCCCAACCTTTTCTTCAGGACCTCTATTTTATTGACAACAATAATGTCACAGACCCCACGATGTCACTACCACATGCACTCCGTCTTTAGTTTATTTGCTGCTGCCTGGTTAACTGTAGTTAAAACCTTGTCAGTGGCAGAAGGAATGATCATCCGCTGCTATAGTGTGAGATGTTTTAAACTAGGAAACTACTACTATACTGTACTGTACTATACTATACTATTAACAACTACTCTATACAACAGCTGAGTCATTTATTTCCAAAGTAATCAATAGGATTTTCTTTACTTCCAGGATACTATGTCTCATGTGGCTTCACACTGTCATATGCTGACATAGACATTATATGACACTCTGTGGTCTCTCTCCATTACCCCCCCCCAAACCCAACCACCCACCACCCCCCGCCCCCTGAAATGTCTCAAGCAGAATAAGACATGAAAATAAACTGCTTGAAAGCTCAAAACGTCCCAGATCTAAATCCAGTTAAGCATCTAAGAGATGTATAGGACCTTTCTTCATCAACCACCAGGTCCCTGAAGCTGTTTTTCTATATTAGTTATACCATATTGGTAAAGTAAGATGTCTGATATCATGTGTGCTTATGCATATCAAGTGGGCTTTGCAGAATAACCTGAGTAATGGCAGCATGTAGGTTTGTGTGGCAAGCTCTGGTTCCTGCTTGCTCTTATACACATACCATCTTGTACTAACTCCAAAGCAACCTCTGCACTTTCATAGAGGAGAAAAAGCTTCAGTTCTTGTGTGAAAGGCAAACGTGTAAAAGCTTGATGGCTTTGTTTACGATGTTCCGATTCTAGACACCACTCCACAGGAGACTCTAAAAGAGCTATATCCACATCCTCACAGCTCAGCTGTTTCTGTGACACAATCTTAATACTTGGCTTATCTGTATGATAATCCTTGCTCCTCAAATAATTGCACCTGGGCTGTTCAAATGAAAGAGACAAAACTTTAAAGTGGTGGACCTGTTTTTTTTTCCTATTTGTTTTATTTTTTATTTCAGTCACTTGCATAATGCTGAGAATTTTACTGGTTTTTGACCCATTGGGTGAACTGACATGAAAGATGTTTTTTTATAACATCTATGGATTTTTCAAGACGCATGGATGTCTGTGTCGCTGAAAGATGGCAACTCTTTCAAACTGAGTTTTCTCTGATGGGGCTTTCCATCTCTAATACAGAACTAAATATGTCTTGACTCTGTAAATGTTATGACATGACCTCATTCTTGGCTGCCTTTGATGTGCTACATCAACGCTTGCCAGTGAATCCCTCCCCCTTAATCCCACCCTCTCCATAGGTTATGTTAGGTGAAAGATAGTTACCTTGAAACAGATTTAATATAGTGGACCGAAGCAAAAGGTCAGAGTGAATTTGTAATAAGAAGTAATGGCAAAAGTGAGGAGCAATAAAGGCTGTAATAAGAGCTGTGATTGTATCCTTTTTTTTTTTTTACCCCCTCCTCCACTCTGATGAACAGCTGTCAACGTTGCCGTTCAACAGAAAGACCATTTCCTTTACAACTTCTGTTGTTGATTTCATTTTTGCCCTGAGAGCCGGAGCCAAAATTGCTTGCTCAAGTTGTGCCCCCTCTTTTGCTGCAATCATTCAATTTCCATGAGCTCAGCCCAGGTCTTCAATTATAAGCCATGCAAACGCATGACAAACCCTCACATCCTTATTTTCCTTTTATCTATTTATTTTGAAGTAACTCTGAGATACATGAGCAGTTTGTGGATCCAGCTGTTCTTTATGAGCACCAATACAGAATTAAACGCTCTACCCAGCAACAGTCTGGGGGAGGGAGAGAATAATGGCTCTGAAAAAGCAGAGACATGATGATGAACCACTCTGGATGGCATTTAGCAGCTGCAGTCCCAAAAGCCAGTAAAACACTTCAACTTCCAGTTGAGCCTGGCACATCTGGGGCTTATGGCAAACTAAAGACCCTGTGGACATCCACTCTTTCCATGAAAGTCTGGTTTCCCACTTGAAAAGAAAAGTAGCAGTTTGACTCTGCAGACCTTGGTTGTGTTCTCAGCCTGTTCTCAGTTTAAGATGAGTTGCGCTCACCTCTGCCTGGTCTTCCAGACACCTCGCTGTTCTTACAGTGCTGCATTATTTTCCACCTGGTCATGCTTTGGCTCCCTTACTGGATCATTTCTTTTATTCTTTTGTTCCCCCAACAGTCGGCGTTTAACAGTTGGGTCTTAAGCTTCAGGAAAAACTGCAGTTGATAGATGATAAAGAGTACAAAGCAGCAGCCAGATGAGGATTTAATGGATTTGTGGGAGGTCTGTGATAAGGAATCATTTCCAGTTCTGTCACGTGCTTCTGTAATCTGTCCGGCACTGATGGTAATATAGAACTGAAGGGCTAAAAAAAAGCCCTCAAACACACACAGGTAAATTTCTTTTTCTTGGACAAGAGTAAAATAAGTATATTGCGCAGAGATGAATATCAGATGGGAGGGAAGCTCTGTCAATTCACAAACCGCCTTTTGTTTTAAGACAATTCATACGAGATATTTCTGCAGACTATATCCACAAAACAATCCATGTATTATCAGAGGTTACACTAAGGCAAAGAATGAGTTTGAAATACAGATGGAATTTTGACCTAATTCTATGGACAAGGCTCCTTTGTCCTTATACTGTATTTCAGATCCCAGGATGCTGGAAAACCTAACCACCACACCACACCCTGCAGAGCCAGTTTGTCACATCCTTTTCATGCACAGATCTGTCTTTTATTCTGATGACGCATCTGCGAAAACATTTTTAGAGAAAATACTAAGTGTGCAAATGTTGACTGTGACCTTGTTCTCATTGTGAAACATCTCGATCTGACACAAATGCGAATTAAACGAACTCAGCCCTTACTTTGACAACTGTGACTATGATAAATGTTTGATGAGTCAAAACCACAGTTTCACAACACAGCATGTGTGCTGGTGAAAACCAGACTCCAAGAGATGACACTCAGTGATATGATCTCTTGGCGTTTCTGGTTGTCTGGTAGTCTGACCTATATTGTAGGTACTGAAGAGCATTTTCATACTGATTTCCCTACAGATCTAATTAAAAAAAAGGCATTGCAGTGAGTTTCTGTTTCACATTTCCATTCCATCCCCTCGGACTGACATTCTTGATATCTTATTATTCAGTGGGTGCATTTGTCTATCAGCAGCTCAGGTTTAAATTTAGAAGCTGCAAATGATAAATTTATTCAATTCTTATTACCTATATTTATCTTTGTAGGGATAGTACATACTTAAAACAAATGCATGACTTTCTATCTAAATAATGTTTGCATTAGAAGGTTGAATTTTTGAGTTTACTGTCAAGTTTGAACGACTTTTTTTCAGCTAATAAGTCTACCGGATACATATATAACATGATCATCTGCATATGCCTGGAAGCCAACTCAGTTTAACCTCAACCTGTCTTAGAGAAAATTAAAAACAGGAAAAAAACAACAAAACACCAGTAACTATTTTCAACCCTGTTTAAACTAAATCCTATTTGTACTCCTTCTGTCATACTTTAAAATTTCTTTGGTATTATGTGTATGTTCTTTTCCTGAATTTTTTTAATCTTATCTTTAATAACTCCTTTAATAAAGGAGCTAAGCAAGAAGACCAAGGGTCTTCCTAATCAAAATCTTACATGCTTCTTGCTGAATCAGGAAACCAAAAAATGCATTACTAAATAAAAAAAAACAGTAAAGGAGTATTCAGGACCAGACCAGGTGATCACAAGAAGGTTAATAAAGTCTATGTATGTTTAATGTGAGTCAAAGGTGAGGGTTCATGAGTAATAAAAAAGAAGGAAAGGAAAGAAAGCCGCCCTCAGTTGCGCTCAACAAATATATAAAAACCACAGCCTCCATTTTTATCCAGAGAAACTATAAATATGAAAGCCTGTTAATGCTTCTTACAAGAGTCAAAAGTAAATGGAAATGCAATAAATATAAGAATGAACAGTGATCGCTATGACAGTGCAGTTCACACATCCATCATTTTGTTCCACTTTGAATTTCCCTTAATGAATAAAGCTGAGATCCTTTTAGGATTATACAGTAACTCATACTTATACTGTCCACTTATCTTGTTATACCCCTTTATCCTGAGCTTGAGCTCAGCTGGTTTTGAGTGCTCCCTAGACAGGTTGACAGATAGACGGACAACCATGCACCTGACGAATAATACAAACATCTTATCTAAAATGACCAATTCATGCAGTATAGATTTCACAGAAATGATATAATTTGTATCAGTGGACATCATTAAAAAATGTATTATGTTTTTTTGTGTCTCATATCAGAGATTAGATGGTTAGTCATTTGCATAATGTATTTCACATAAAGCCTGAAATGTTTCAGGCTACATTACTTTGGTATAAGAATTATATAGTCAGTGAAAAGATCCCAATATGACGGATGACTCCTTATACATCATGGATGTGGCAGCGATACAGATGTTTCACAGCAGGGAAACTGAATAAAAGCCATTTAGCAAGGACATTTGGGGCACCATTTATTCTGAGTTAAGGTTGACGCCACCTCTCTTTGATGACAGGTTAAAGACCTTTTTGACACAGGTGCTTCAGTTTAATCAGGAAAGGAGGAGTCAGAGAGGAATTATAGTTTCCTCATAGAAGAGCTTAGGCATCAGAGTAATAGTAAACAAGACTTAAATCAGATCATCAAACCCAGAGAGAGGGCACAATGAAGTGGAACTGAAGAGAAGTAGACCAAGAAGAAAACAACATGGAGCATTCCTCGAGTGTACATTTGTGCACATATGTGAGTTTGTGTCCACTGAGAGACCATGAGGAGTCCATTTGCTCTGCTTGTTTTAATGTGCTTTCAGGAGAAATAATCTAAAAGGATGAGATTCACCAGCCTGTTCTAATTTAGAAGGAAACGGGGGAGGGTGGAGAATGAGACAACAACTGGCCGTGACCAGTGAGAACAAGGAAAAAAACCCAGCATTCTACGATGCAGATGTGTAGCCCCCTACGCTGCACCCTCCGCCTCCAACAACTGCCCCTTGCTCCTCTACCAATAAGGATGAATTGGATTTTACAATTCTTGAAGCTCCAACACGGCCGGCAGAGGTTAAGGGGTATTACATCAGTGACAATGATGGCATTCCTGTGTTTCTTTTAATCAAACAAGAGATCAATCAAATCCTAAAAGCAGCACAATGTTGCCAGAACTTTCAATTAATGGATAAAAGGTCTGATAATCAATGGGCCTCTTGTACCAGCTCATTCAAAGCTTGACCTCATGTGGAGCTATTTGTATGATCAGATTGTGCTTTGAAAAGACCTGATTGTGTGAAAAGCAAAACATGATCATCTTTACAAGGCCATTAAAGAAAAGCCGTGTGGTCTTTGGAAGCATGGAACAATAAGGTGAAAAGCAGCCCCAATTCAAGGAGAAATATGTGATGCAGGGCTGATATTAATTGAAGAAGCAGAGAAATTGAAAAATAGGGTTTTTATTCAAGATTTCTATATGTATTATTTCCTTATGACTGGGCTAAACAGCACAGTAACATTACGTCTCAATAAGCAGAAAATGTGGTTTGAGACAATGTAATTTCTTTTTTCCCCTCTCGAAATGCAAAAATCAGAGGTTCAGTGGGGAGCAGAGAAACAAAATATTCCTTTCTTAATTTGTTTTTTCTGCTGTTGCAGTCTGAAAACTTTGTTTCTCTCTCATATTTAGTAAAGCTATCACTGATTTCTACATGACCTGTGACGTAGATTACATAGTTAAAGGCAAAGGTGGCATGTTTTCCCTCCGTGAAGACTGCCTTACACACAGTTTTCGGAGGTACTTAAATATTTATTTGAAGCTGCAGGGAGATTTTCAAACATTAAAGTTGCATGGATATCAAAGAATAGCTTCACTCTGTCTGTGAAAAGGGCAGAGCCACGAGGAGACAAAGAAAGGGAACAATAGAAAGACCAAAACACTTTGACAAAAGTACCCTTCTTTTCTTTATGTATCCACTGTGTTGCCAATATTTTTTTGCAAAGTTTTCATCCAGGGATACCCTCCGTCAGGGTTTAATATAAATGTGTAAACCTCAAACCGGTGCATTGCTTTCTAAGTCAATAATTGAGAGTAGTGCTCTTGTTCCTTTTTTTGGGTCTGATCCAAATCAAACACAGAGAAATGTTTCCAGCATAAACACCAGTCTGTGGCTCCCATACACCAGCAGACCTCAGCTTGTCTGGAACGGAAAACCCAGTGTTTCCTCCCAGAGCATCCTCCTGCTTCTGCAGAAACAGCTCCAAAATGCTTGATATTTCAATACATGTGGAGCATTTGTTACGTTCTCCAAGTTAGCAGCAGCATAATATCAGATGCAATACACTGAGTAGACTTGTGTTACGATTTTTGGGGCATATTAGCAATGCACTGATTTCTTAATTCTGCTGGAGAATCCACAACTTAAAGGGTGTTTTCTGGGCCATGCACCGCCAATGAACCACTGAATTCCCACTCAGTGTGTCATGTTGCCTCAGGGCATTCACACAGCTGTTGAGTCTGCCTTAAACTCAATGGCCCAACACTTAAACAGCTTCATGTTCTGCCTTTTCATAAGATAATACATGCCAAAAACAGAACTTTTGGAATTATGTTTACCTAAGATAGCAATCTGGGATATTTTTAATGAGAGACATTTACAGTCCTTAATAACTTTTTTTTTGGTTTCAAGAGGTAAGAGTTGTAGCAAAAAATGGATAAATAAATAAATTAGTAAATAAATAAATAAAAAATCAATATGGTCAATCTCCTGACTTCTTAAATGTAAAAAATGTGACTAACCCAGTTGAGGGAGTCATGATGCAGCCTCCACGATCCACTGTCACCCTGCAGCCGCATCCCCTTTCCGGTGTGTCGTGGTTCATTCCGAAGTTGTGTCCAAGTTCGTGGGCCAGCGTGACTGCTGCGCCCAGGGGGTTGTCAGAATGGTCCTAAAAGCAGATCAGTCAGAGAAACTAAGTGCGCCATTGTAGCTCACCAAAATCTCCTCTAAAAGCTTTTTACCGTATGAGTCGGATTCATCTTTATATTTCCAAGTTAGACAGGAAGCAAAGTCCGATCAAAAAATATGTCCAGTTAAGAGCAGCGGTGCTGCAGTAATACCAATAATTATTTAGAAACATGATTTTGATAGCATTAAGGAGAACATAAAAAATCAATGCGTGCCAAGTTGTTGCTCTCTATAGGACTCACAACAGCAGCACGACTCAAAGGAGGAGGATGGCATTACAGTACATACTGCCAAAATTAAACAATTAATTCAATGAGATCTGTTCTCATCAGAACATTTCATCTGTTCAACATCACAGCGCTGACATGAGAAGTAGAAGCAGACTGCGAGCTGTCACCTTCAGCTTGTTCGACAAGCTCTGACAGAGCCAGATGTGCTGCTTGATTCGCACAGATAAAGACATCCTCTGAGCAAAGCCAGCGACGGAGGACAAGGGAAAACCTCTCAAAAAGGCAAATTGAAAATTACAGGTAATTTGGCAAAGAGTTAGAATTAAAAATCAGATGATATAAGATGCAGCAACGATGACATGCCGGGTGAAAGCTGCTGTCGAGGCTGAAGATTTCCTGCAAGGTGTGTAAAACATGAACGCATAAAGAGGCCGCTTAAATAATGTAGCTATCAGCTCGTCACAGATCCAGAGCTGCGTGTTAGAGCACCTTGCCTCCAGAATCTTCAGAGACGGTGCATTATTCAGTAGTGCTCGAGCTCACACTGACGGACTGCTCTGCTGGGGGCTTTTGAAAGCAACAAAAATCAGCTGTCAGAACAGCGATCCGACTGAGTAGCCGGGCTTTATAAAAAAAACAATGCAACCTCTGACTATGTTTCCTGGAAAAACATATACACAACAGATGAGGCTAGAGAGCTCAGGAGGGCACTTCATGCAACTGCCGGTGCTTTTCATCACCCCAATTAAATCAGTGTAACAATTACGGCTGGTACATGCAGATTCCAGATGTCTGAGGATGGACGTTTAAGATTTAACCGCCTCGCAGAATAACGATGAGGCTCGCAGGGAAAGTCAAACTAATGAGTAAACAAAGGAGCATGACTTCAACAAAACTGTTGTAATTTTGCTTAAATGTCAGCAGCTGAAACTTAATCTTTGTTGTCTGTAATCTTAAGCATGGGGAATTTTCATCCTTTACCATCTGGATAAGAATAAAGAGGAGCCTGGGGGCAGGCTGCAAACCAGCAAGCGGGGCCTCAAAAACACTGGGAGACAGTGGTCCTCATTTATCTGCATGCACGACCATTTCCACGCAAAGTTCGGTATTCAGCAGTTTGGACGGATTTGGACGTGAGTGTAGGATACGATCAAATATCACGACAGGTCTAAGATCGTGTTCGCTAGTTTGAGGCAGTGCGGATTTGCGGCGTAGCAGAAGACCCTCAAAAGATTTACCTGTTAAACTAAACCCCTCATCTATGCATAAACAGTCACATATTCAATACTTAAAAATGGCTCATTTGCAAAAAAGCATAAAATGGATTCACAAAACTAATAAAATAAAATAGCTTACGCTTGGAGAGCAAATTTACGCATTAAAAAATGATTTATGGAAAATAACAGATAAAAAGTGTTGTTACAATTTGCATAGCTTTTCAATAACTTTTTCAAATAAAATCATGGTGCCTCGCCAGTCCCTGATTTCTTCCAAAATTACTTAAAATTTCAACAAAACTACTTTTAATCTTTAGTATGTTTAAAGATAACAGGAATAAAATTTCAATTATTCTTATCGCACAGATAAAGTGGAAGTATTCTTAAAGGGTAATATGCAACTGGATCCGTGCTGGATTTATACCGAACCTTGGAGGAATAAATATCCACATAGTCTTCATGAAGTTCACTGAAACCCAAAAAGCTGAGAGAGGTCTCTGCAGCAGCTCCAGAGGAACATTGGGGAGTTTATGAAAGGAAACAGACAATAAGGCAGGTGGAGCAACGCAAACAGGAGCACAAAAAGGATGCAGCACCATGTAGGCTACAGAGAAGTTGGGGGGAAAAAAAGCGGTGCCTCCTAAAAATTGATTTCTAGCTTCTTCTAATTGTTGAAACAATTGTTGCTTTATACTATGTTTTGTAAAACATAATTTGATTATAATGCTGATATTATTTTAGTTGTATACTGCTGAGTCAATTTAATAGATGCTGATTGACGTTTTAATTTTTTTAGAAGAGTTTACACAGTTCGCCTGTCAGATCTTGACAATGGCAGACAATGGTTACTAGAGGAACACGAGTGCGTTTGTAAGGACGGCTTGGATCTCCTCATGGACACTGATGACTGACAGATTAGTCGCTTTCTGCTACGAATGTTGCATAAATCCGTTATGGCTCCCATCGTAAGATTATTCCTGCAATCAGATGTGCGCTCATTTCCACATTAGTTTAATAAATAAGTGAGAATGAGCGGGAAATAGCAGCATTATTTGTGCTAATGCAACATGTCTGCAGCACATGGTACAAGGCTGCAGACTTAATAGCTCTTCATCTACAACATACTGCTGGATTTAATTCAGGCTGTAATATGCTCTTTCCTTAAATTCATTCCCTTATTGCACGTCATTAAAAATCACAACATTTCCACTTGTGCAACCAAAACACTCAGAATTATGAGAACAAAAGTGGAGGCTACTATGCATACCCTCCACAAGCTCAAATCAGCTCCAGAATCTTTTCCTCACCTTAGACTGAAGGGAGAAATTAGAGTTTTGTAAAATAGGAGGGATATCAACATTAATCAAACAGCATATAAAACATAAAAGATGAAAGAAACATCAACAATACACTAAATAAATCCTCTCCAGGAAACAGTATTTGGTGGCATTTTGTTACATTTACATACCATGACGATCCCTCCTGACTGCTCTGCTGTGCACATGCTCATGATGGGTGCCATTCCAATTGTGGTACCCTGGAAATACACCCCACTAAAACACAGAACGCAGTGGTTAAAGCCTGACCTCACACCAGTATAAAAGATAACCCAGAGAATTTTTTTCCACTCTTCATGTTTAATCAACTTTAACTGGGGAGCAGCGTTTCGAAAAAAAAAAGGGTAATAAAAGGGTGAAAATGCAAATGTGCAGCTGGATACCATTTCAAAATCAGCATATCCAAACATACTGTCTTTCATGGACTGGAAAGTTTTCATTGGATTCTGATTATGTCAAAACAACTAATAACCTAAGGCTTTGTCCGAAAAACAAGATTAGAATCTGTTAGCTCTGTGAAGGTGAACTCTGTAAAACAAATTTATAATGTTGCTAAAAATTACAATGTTCAATGATTCAATTTAAGATATCAACCAGTTTATTTTCCCATTTGTGACAACATAAAAAATGAAACAAGGAGGGGTGGAGCCACATCTGAGACTGAAGCGGACATTGACTATTTTAGCTCATTGATATCATTCACAAGTTACAGTCTTATTCTAAGTAAATAGATTGTAGGGAGGGTTATGTTGTGGGGCTCCAGTCTGCCCCTAAAATCAAAGCAGCAACAGTCAAAATGTAAAACATGGGTGTCCAAAAGAATTCTCTAGGTCTGCTGCATCCATCTTTCAGATATAGTTTGAGGAAACCCATAAAGCCCACTCCCAACATCTGCGGTATTTCTGGAAGAAAACACACTTCCAACAATGGAAACGTCCTGGTTTACTTTTCTATTTCAGATATACCTGATTAGCTGGGCGTTGTCATGTGGCTTCTGAGGCAACAGCTTAACCTTCCTCCAGTCTAGAAACTCGTGCAACGTGGTGAAGGGATCCTGGGTAATGGGACACTTGTCCACATCACTCCACACCTCCAGGCCCACCAGTGCGACTCGGATATTCAAAGCCCTGTAGAACTGAAAGTTGTGGGGGGAGAAGAGGAGGAAGCAGAGAGAGACATGCGGCTTCAGTTTGTGTGCGTTCTCATTTTTTTTTACTATCTCTACTTATGACAATACAAATTCCACAAAACAGTCACTTAAATTGACATGTGGCCTATCTGTCCCGTATGAATAAATCATCTTTTGCCCTGATTTTATTAAAATGACACAAACTACACAACATGTTGCACTGGCTTCAGCTTAGTTCTGAAACTGATATTCCATTTATAATCTAATCAGCCCCCGCTCACAGGTCGGATAATTCTCACTAGGCTGGAAGTGACCCCTAATAAATCACAGTGCAACGTTGCATCACTCTATTCTCTCAGCTGTTACCTTGTCCACGTAATTGGCGATCTCAGCCAACCTCTGCTTGACCTTCTCCACGTCTTTGCCTTGTTTCTGAAACTGAAAAATACAAGCAAAGGGAATGAAAACATAGAGGAAAATGAGGCGATGCGCACTCTTGACATAATTTGGGACGTTTTAGCTCGGTGTTGGCTATGGAAGTTTCCATCCCTGTGCGCTGTGGAACAACTTCTATCATGTTAATTCTGCCCCGTGCTTCTGCGGCATAGCTGTTATCATCAAAGAGCGCCTCAGTGGAGCTTATAGGCTAAAGAGATAACCTTAAGCATCTTCTCTTATAGCCAACCTTAATTTGGCGGCTCCGAATCATGGAAAGATGACCTATTTGTCTCACGCCAGTGAGGAGCTTTCTGAGATCTTAAGTCTAAGATTTGTGATATTCAGATAGTCAAGTGCTCCTATAATGTATGCAGAAAGATGTAGATGGAGCAGGAGAGGGAAAGAGATGAGTAAGTAGACACATCAGAGGCCACAACAAAGCCGAGGTGGAGCCATCTTATTTATGTCTCACGGGCGAAAGGGCGGCTCAGCGTATGACCTCTGAACCTCTTTCCTGTGGCATTCAGCGGGAGGGTGAAGAGGTTGAGACCGCGTGACCTCTGCTTACCTCTCTGTTGTCAGCCACGATGATGAGCTCCACATACTTGGTTGTAGTCTGGACGTGGCGTTTATGCTGGAAGAGGGAACAACAATATAGAGTAAAGAGGGGGAGATGAAAAAGAAAGATGGAGGAGAGGCGATATGGAGGCAAGGGAGAGAGCAATAAATCGGGGAGGTGTTTGAGGGTGGAAGAGACAAAGTGATAAACCGAGAGATGAAAAGAAAGGAGTAGGAGGAGAGAACACAGTGGAGAAGAAGAGGGGCATTAAGGCAGCATAAATTCATCAGGTGGTCACTCGATATTGCGACTTTCACCTACACTCCACTCCACCACAAAAGGCAGCAGAAATGAGAATCAGCACAAAGCAATCAGCTAGCCTTTATGTGTGACCCAGTAAGAGCTGCTAAGGTCACACAATCCTCTGATAACACCATGAAAGACCTAACTTATAAACTAAAAAAGAAAAAAAAAAGTTTTCTGGACTATGATGCCTGCACTGTTAGCACAACATAAAGCACAATATCAGCTCTTGCGTTCTCTCTATAATTTAAGGAAAATGTGATACTATAGGTATTGATTTCGAAGACAATTTCACAGGGAGGTTCCCACCATACCAGTGTGATTTTTCTGACATCTTCAAGTTTGAATTTGTTGTATGTTTATCTCTTTTAGTGTGGTCAAAGACTGCCACAGTTCAACCTTTCTGAACAAGCAGATAATAAGCAGCCTGGAGTCAAGGAGCGTATCTATGATTCTCTCATGCTGTGTTGGGCAGCAACTCACTTTTTGCCACATGTCGAGTTCAAGTCTGTTTCACCTGCAAGCATAAGCTCTGCCTTTCTACTATCCTGCTAGCTAAGGGTTCTGCCTTCACTCCATGGCTCCCTTTCAACCTGAGCCTCTTTATCCTTGCTGGCCTGGCAGCTCTCGGCCCTTATCTGCCTTCTCCATAGATAAGCCAGGATGGGCAAGCGTGCTCTAAATGCACCCTATGGTGATTACCAAGTCTCTAGGAGGACACTGGAGAGGAGATACATGAACATTATGCTAATAAGAAGTGAAAAAACATCCCTTTTTCTGGAATAAAACCCAGTGAATTAGAGCTTTATATGAGAATTTACAATCTATTTTACTACACAATTATCTTTACAAACATGCAATTACCCAGGGAACAGGGAAATACTGGTTTCTGCATTCTGTTCCAGAAGAATTTGATTTACTACAATCTACTGAGCCTGTAATTTTAAGCGTTTAAAAAGTGACATGAGTATATATTTTGCAGAAAAGCTTTATTATGCACAGGAACCAAGGTCTGATGAAAATTTAAAAAAAACAACGCTAATATTGGACTAGTCAACCAATATTCAGTTTGTTAACAGCACTTGTCCTGTCTGCAAAATGATGGCAGTGGCTAATATTTATCCGGTGTCTTGGCTGATTTTTCCTTGATAATGACGAGATTTGGTCACACTTTCATTTTGTTGGGAAAAACAAGATTATAATATAGGTTCTTTAATAAGCTTGTCAGACTTTAAACTTTAAAAGAGTTCAGTTATTTTCTACAAAGCACATTTCATTACTTCCTTGGCATTAAAGGGAAAGTATATGCCTCCACAGTGGAAATAGATAAGAAATAGGTTAGGTGACAGTGATGGAGTAGCCTGCGGTAAAAGTTAAGGATTCTGTTGCTGAGGGAGTTTTAGCTTGTGTCGCCCACTTTGGTGAGCCTTTGCAGTTTGAACGTATTTCTCCACGTTGTGTACCATTCTAAGGTTTGAAGTGGAGGCCTAAGTTTTTTTTAATAAGAACATGTTTTTGTTCAGAAAAAGCACTGAAATCAGTTTTATTTAGCAATTATTTTATCTATGTTAGATAGCAAAAGTGTTGCAATGTCAGACAGTGGAGGCACAGATTCCTAATTGTAAGCCATGCGGTTGATCTAATCTAGTAACAGTTCAACCATTTTTTTTCCCACAGTTTTTTTTCAACCAAGAAAGTTGTAAGCAAACTTGTTAAGTGTTTTTTTTTTTTTTTTACTTTTTTACATCTTTTTTTCTTTACATTTTTTTGTTCAGTGTTCAATTTACATTTAGTTTGCTAAGTTCATAACCAGTCTTGAGTCAATGTTGTATAATTCCAGCACAGGTGTGTTATGCTTTTAAGGGGTTTGGTGTTTTTTTCCTACATCAGTATGAGCTTCTAACCTGGGGTTTAAAATGTATTAAAATATATACATTTTTTTAATTGTTAATTGGTGCAGCATGCACATTAAAGAGTCTGCTGCCCCAAATACAAGATTTAAAAAAAAAAGTAGACAGCTTAATCGTAACTAAATATGATGATTGAACTCAAGTAATATTAACTGGGATTTTTGGAAAAGCAAATATGTTCAATTTTCATTTTAAGAAAAAGAAATCCATCAAAAGACCACATTTTCATCTTCTCACAGAATATAGATTTGCATGAAGTCATGCTGTAGTTGTGCAAACCCCATCAGCCTGGCATCACATTTCTCCAGCGTTCTCTACCTTATCTGACTCTCATCATCTAGGAACACTCTTCCAACACCTCTTTATCTTAAAACCCTCAAGCAGAGCGCACCGGAGCTTATCAACGCAGCCACGCTCACCCTAGCTCCCTCGCATAACATGCAGCGGTGAGCTTGCTCACCTGCTGTCAAGTACAACCAATCTTACTCAAGATACCCCCTTTCTGCTGGACGTTCTTCTTCGTTCTGGCAAGACTTCTCACTTTTTTCCCCGAATAAAGTCTACAGCCTTATGTTCTGTTTTTATTCATCATTAGAATTGTCATTCTGTCCTGAGTCTGACATCTATTGCTGACTCAGAAGTAACAGCATATTGTTTTAAACAAAAACAACAGTGTGGGGTTATCAGACGAAAATAAAGTAATACAAAGAAATCTCTCACTCAAAGAAATTAAACCATATTTTTCCTATGATTTTTTCCCATTTCCACTCCATCTCTCAAGAGGAGACTTCTGCTTTGTGGTGTTGTCAAGTTTTATTCCCTCATATAGACTTTTTGCAGCCCCCTTATGCCTCGAAACAATAGTTGCGATTAGATCCAGAACTTTAATCATCAACAGAAATCAAGCTGTACAATAAAACATCAGAAAGTCCCCCATCGGTGAATGAATCGATAAAAAGCACTAATGGGAGAAGAGATGACGAATTAGCTTGCCTGCCCATATCCCATAAAAATTTGTTTTAATTCCATAGAAAGTTTCTTGTATTTAAACTGCGCTGTGATGATGAGATGTTTGCTTACCCTCCTAGAAGTCAGAGAACATCTGTTTCGTCTTACACACCGACTATCTCTCTTGCTGTTTGTGCTGATCTGCTAAATCAGCCATGTTTGTCCATGCCTGCCTTTCTTCACTACTAAGACAGGGATCACTGGAGTCTGTGTTTTTCACTTATTAGTGCTCATCATCTGTGAAGCCCTTTTCCCCTATGAGGTTTGAGACTCCCTTGGGCCATGGCCCATAGTACTTATCTGTATGCTCCGAGGCAATGCAAGGGGCTGAGTGGAGGGAGTATGATGGGGTGGGACTTCTTAAAAGCAGTCCATATCATTCTGGATACTCAACTCTTAGTAGAAGATATACAAGTGTTCAGTCTGATCTGATGCTCAGCGCAAACATATCCATTTAACAGCCATATTCCTCTCCAAAGGTTTTTAGCAACTGCGGCTCTCCTTACAGTCCAGGCCACTAATGGAACCTCAGATGGATGGATTGAGTGAATAATTCAACAAATAGTAGCGTCTAAACTATATAGAAGCCCACTTACCAATATCTACATTGCAAATTATTTTTTTGTAGAGAGCTGGAGTGAATATTTTCTTTTATATTCTATGCAGTCAGATTCTACAGTATCAAAGCTAATGCATTTCTCACCTTGTCTGGTTGTTGGGCAATTTTCTATCTTTACATCCTCTTGTCAAAGTGCGAAATTATTAAAATACAGCCTCGAAGATTTTAGTAGCAAATGCAAAACGAAATAGATTCAAATTTGGGAAATATAAGAAACCTTAAAGTGCTCCTTAGTTTTAAAAACTGACAAAAGGTAAGAAGAAACTGGAAATAAAACGCTGCTGCTGTTTGGATGATTAAATTACAAATCTACCGGCCAAATTGGTCCCGCCTCTGGAATAACAAAGTGTTGTGCACTGTGTTCAGTTTCAGAAATGGAAATAAAAAGATGGTTAATGCAATGTTACAAAGTTGTTCCTTTGTTTCTACTCACGGCCCAGTTTGGGAGCATGTTATCAACTAGGCGCTACAGGCAGAACACACCACTGTTAGGAGGTGTGGTGTCTGGAAGTATAAAGAGATACATAACATGGTGTGTTGTTTTAAACCATGCAGGGCTGATGGGGTTTCACATTATGTCATCAGCCATCTCAAATGGTGGAGGCAGCTGCTAGCGATGGCACTTAGTCAGAGCCTTGCAAAGGCAGCTTCAGCTCCCCGAGTTCACAGCTACAGATTTGGAAGCAGTTTCTATTTTCCTTGATGGGAAAACTGAAAACTGCAGGTAACATAGTCACCAATACAAAAAGGCTCCATCCTTATTTAGATTGTGGCCTGCAAAAGGACTCATTAACAAATCGTCTGCACTGGCTGGACTGATCTGTGGAGAAGAATTGAAATTTTACACCCACTTGGTTAATGACAAGGTTAATGACAAAAAAAAAGTCAACATTTTCTGAGGCCTGGCCAAAAGATCATGTGAATTCTGGTTAAGTGCTTTAAGTTATCAGCGAAATCTAACCTCCCTGTCAACAATTGTCATGTGAAAATCAAATGTGCCTCTGCATCTCTGTTGTGCCGCTGCTACAAGAGTCCTCGAGGTGAGAATAGAGAAAAAGCTTTTCACCACACAAAGTGACACAAATGATGTGCAATCTTTTTTCATTTCCATTACGAATGAGCCGGCAATACAAAGGCAATTTAAAAATCTTACTCTTGAGCCGAAAGCCTTGAATGGACTGCCGTCTGCATGCGCTGTGGGGTCGGATATGTTGAAACCGTGGCCACATGTGCCAGTAACAAAATTGAGGTGTTCTGTGGAGTAGATCCAGTGAGTCCCATCAGAGCGATCTGTGGACGGTTCCAGCACGTAAGATCTTCCTCGAAGAGATATAAAACCCCTGCAGCAAAAGAGACAGACTGTCAGAGGTTTGAATTTTATGCACTTCTTTTTACAAATTATCAAACTGCAATTATATCTAAATGAATCCATCGTACAGGATGAACTAGAATATTAACAGGCTTGGACTCATTTAGGTGTGTTGTATGATGATTTGCCGTTAGGTTCTTGGCAGTGGATAATCAGGTTTAATATTTACCACATAATGCCGGTTCGCTTTGTCAACAATGTTGTTTTTGCTTCTTCTTCCTTAATTTTTCTCACACTTTACTCACGGCCGCTGTGATTTAAAGTGACATCATCTTCACTCAGCGAATTTGTACAAACAAGGGGGGGGGTTGGACACTTAAACCTTGCGCAAAACCACATTAACTAAAACTAAATCACCCCCACAAGCTCCAGTGCTGCCAACTCAAACCACAAACTATTTATCTTTGTGAACGGGTCACAGACTCGATGTGGCCTTTTGTCAAAAAACACCCCCCACCCCCCACCCCCCCTAAAAAAAAAGATGTTCTGTGGATCTGTCACTGAGCAGGCAGGTTTCAGAGAAACTGAAATAAATAAATA
>JAVQJG010255612.1:0-12096 GCA_036024015.1 Craterocephalus amniculus | reverse complement strand
TCAGACTGTGTTGTTACAATGCGCTCTGTGCCGGTACAAAGTCTTTTGGCTGTGTCGCGCCCACAATTGGTAAACGTACGTGGGCGGGCGGGGGGGGGGACGGCTCACAGGAAATCAACTAAATTAAATATCAACCCTGGCTGCCGGGACAGAATGGCTTTAGCCATGGAAGACAAAGAAGGCCATTGTTTATTCTTGTGAGTGCAGGGCTGCAATTTGGGGAAGGGAGGTGAATATAACTTAACGTTGTTTCTGAACTTTTAGCGAAACGGTTTCCTGCAATTGCTAAAACTGTGGAGTTCAAGAAAAAGAAAAAAAAAACATAAGAAAAGAAGAAAATATGAGGGACTGGGTGTAGGTCCGCGATTATTTGCCTAAAAATATCTGCTACTGAGGCTTGGTGAGGGTATTGGAAAATAAATAAAAGGGTGTGAGTATGCATCCAACATACCCACATAAGGGTTCCAGCATGTCAGCCCGTCTCTCAAAACACTTAAATACAAAGAGGTACTCTCAAAATATTGTATAACAAAAATTATGGCAAATCATTTTACAACATCACCCGAAAAACCGTAAGATAAAGAGGAAAGAAAAAAAAATCCCACCCATCCCATTTTCTACCCTTAAGAAAAAGTAACATACCCTTAAATGCCCATCTCCACACCTCGTCGGCTCCTATCAAAGCCCGCAAAATAACCCAGCCCACCCACCCAACAGCCCTCCCTCCCTCCCAACTCCCATTCACAGTTTTCTCCTCTTAAAAAATAATAATAATCATTAGCATAATAATCATGTATCACATCTGCAAATTGAATGGGTTATTGTTGTTTCCAATGATTTGTTTAAAAAAGTGCTTGTTTGATTCCATTGACACAAAAGGAACAGCAAGGAGTGGAGTAGAAAAGTGGTGACTTGTTCGAAAAAACAACAAAATCAATTAACTTTAGCAACACCATGACGAAAAGATCACTGATCGGCAGCGGTCATTGCGTTCTGAGACAGACGGCTATAACGGTAATAAAACAGATACTGTTGGTTGAAGCTGCTTGTTTCCTGCTGCCACGCTGGTGCACACAGACGCTGTACGGTTTCACAATTTTCAACCACTGACAACGACAACGGTCAGCTAGGTCAAAACACGGCGGCTTCAGAGTGTGAGCTCAACGGGTTAAATGCTGCTACAGTTCATGCCAAGTCATGTAGACATGGCTCTCAGTAAAAACTGTGAATGTCTTCACATTGAGACAACAGTACCATGATCTCGACAAAGCTACGTACAGTAGAAACCAAACATCATGTATTGTGAATTTGTTGTCCATAACAAATTTGTTTTAAAAAAAAAAAGAGGAAAGACAAAGCAAAAAAAAATAATTAAAACAAAAGCTTTGAAGTCTTGAAGTACACCTGTAAAAACTGTGCTAATTGCATCTCATAATACAAAGTCTTATTACACAATTTCGCCTATTTTCCTGAGTTAATACGTTTCTTGTAACAGACAATATATACTTTTTTGCCATTTGAATTCTGGGCCTTTCCCTGCCACAATGTTATCATTACTGAAATCATCAACATTATTCATTATTACTTTACAATGGTATGATGATTGATAAAACACAAGGGTACAGAAAAAGAAGGAAAAAAACAAGCAAGTTCGTAGCTACCCTCTAAATGTTTTAAATTACATTAAATCTACGGTACGTTCATATCAAAAATCACTACTCTTAAACAAAACATAGGCGACTACATAATAAAAACAAGAAAACTTTTTAAAAAATTGCATTTGAGGCCATAGAAGACCCTCCCTGGTCATTTTTGTATTAACATTTAATGGCAGTGTTCATAAAACAAAATTTTGCTACAGGAACAAAATTAGAGCAGGTGTAGGGGCTGTATGGACAGCAACAGCAGCCCCCTACTGGCTTCACCTTGCCTGACCCTTATCTGAAACTTTGGCTTGTCGGGGTTTTTGATCCTGTACTCACCGGCTCACTGACGTCAGCTAACAAACTAGTATACCCTGAGAATTCTGACACTGGAGTCCGTATTCTGTGGTCGACCTCTGCCCCGGGATCGCTACCATAGCTCAGAGGGGTCCGCCGTCCCGACTTGAACTGGGAGCCAAAAGCTTGGGCGAAGTTCTCAATCTGGTATGTGGGTTCTTTTGGGGGGTTCAGTGGGGACAGGTCTGGGTAGGTGGAACCATTGGTGGGCGCAGTGCTCCCTCCAACTTTAGGTTGCTGCCCCTTAGAGCCCTCTGCTGGGGCAGTTAGCTCCTGGGGGGGTATGTTGAAGGTGCTGGGAGAGTGCTGCTTCTCCAACTGTTCTGTCAGCTCCTGAGATGGAGTTAGCTGCTGGTGGCTGGTAGATTCCAAGCTGAGGTGGTAGCCTGTCTGGGAGGGGGATCCGACAAGCATGCCATAATGGGACTTGGAAGAAGACGAAGAGGAGTTTGATGAAGGGGTAACTATGGACAGCGGGGATGAAACAGCAGGTGGGAAACCACAATCAAGTGGAGATGTGGCGTACACGTGTTTGTCAGAGAACAAGGGCCCCGTGGGACTGGAGCTGCTGGACAGGAGTGGGAAAGGCCCCGTTGGACCAAGGCTAGGGAAGGGTCCGCTGTGGCTGGTGCGCTCCAGAGCCTGCAGGAGGAACTTGGAATATTCGCTCATCACTGCCGTTTTGTCACCACCGTTGGGAGAGTCGTCCTCCAAGTCTGGGGTAACAGGGGCTGCTGGCTGGAGGTCGACATGGTGCGGATGGTCCGACAAGTCGAAAGTCACGTCATGGTGGTGTGTTCCCTCTGGCTTATGGCTATAATGATCAAGCAGGCTTTGCAGTACCTCATCTGGAATGCCCGACTTGTCAGGCTTGAGTTCCAGCGGCGAGGAGTCCAGCATGGCCAGTGTGGGCTCTGGCCCCAGGGAACCCTGGATGACGCCGCTGCCCTGGGATGCCATGTGAAGTGAGCCGGCTCCGTAGTCATTGTTAACTGCATGGAGGTAGCGCCGCTTTTTCACAAACTGCATTGCATCATCATAGTTGCTGCTGGTGGTGGGCCCAGGCTTACTGCCCCCAGGTCCCTGGAGTAGACCCATGTTATCAAGACCAGAACCCTCCACATGATCCATGGAGCCCGGCTTTTGCCCTAACAGTTTTGTTCCATCAGAACTGTCTTCCAGGGACAGGAGGCCCTTGTCAAGCCCTTTGCGACCCGTTTTCTTAAAGACCAATTTGGGCGCACGTCCCTGCATGGCGGGGTCAGAGCCAGAGGGGTGTTCCATGTTGTAGTCCTGCAGGCCCAGGTCGCGGGCCATACCCCCAGAAGACGAGGCTGATGTTGCTGAGGCATTCTTCTTCCTTTTGCGCTCGCTACCTTCACTGTTTTTGGACTTTGCCCTCTTGCGTCCAGAGGTGGTAGAGTTTCCCTGAGTGAGTGAATAGCTGCCCTGGCCTAGCTCTGCTTCACTGAGCTCCAGCATGTTTGGGTCTAAACCCTTCTTTATGGCTTCTCCACACGTCCGTTTGTGCTTCAGTAACCGGTCTGTTCTTGAGAAAAACTGGAGAAAAAAAGAAAATGAATTAGACTTACTGGATAGAACCCCCCATCAAAGAAAAAAACAAACCAACAAAAAAGACAAAGCTATTAAGACCACAAAGGGCCATACCTGTTGGCAGGTATCGCATCGGTAAGGCTTCTCGCCACTGTGTGTCCTTTTGTGCCGCTCCATATGGTATTTCTGAATAAAGCGCATGTTACATTGGTCACAGCTGAAAGGCTTTTCCCCTGTAAACAACAACAGGAACAGTCATCACTCCAACAGAGGAGGCGCTCTCTTCAGGTCTACTATGCACCCAAATGATAAAACTTACCACTGTGGATCTTCTCATGCCGCTGGAGCAGGTACTTCTGAATGAAGCTCATGTTACACTGACTGCAACGGAAAGGTCTCTCACCTGTACGATCAGGAGTACAACCAGCCGCACAACACATTAAAGCCTGAAGCCTAGTTGTATTTATAGAAATCTAAAAATGTCACAATTAAGCAGATGAATTGTTTAAAAGCAAACATGCACATAGTGGACAACCCCTCTTAATCTTACAACTCTCACTCACATATTTTCTATAAATACAATCACAGCAAGAGTATATTAATTATTAAAAGGAAAACTGAAAAGAAAACAAGAAAAAGAAAACTAATTTTATTTAAAAATATATTTTTTCCAAATAATTTCAACTTCAGAGAGCAGTATACTATGGAATTCCCAGCAAGGAAATGACTAAGATTCCCAGAAATACATGAGTAATTTCTGAGTCATCTCTGGCAACAGTGATTGTATAGCATTGAAGAAGGGGAGAAGAGATATGCTCATAATTTTTCCCATTTGCTTAGCTTAGATTTTAGTTTAGTCCAGCTGCCCATATGGAGTCCATGAAAAGGATCTGAGGCAGTGTGAATCATCTACACTTGTCTGTTCTTTTGCTTTTAACTTTGCAGTTTGTAACAACACAGACAGACACTGACTCATCATTCTTGATCTGTTTCACTCATCTAAAATGTGCTGTCTATGTCTCATACGACTTCCCTTTCAAGCATTAAAGCCCTGATGAACAAAATGAGCATTACTTTACATTTTCACCTGGCCACACTTTAAATAGGTTCATTTAAGGAAAATGTTGACTCTTAGAAAAAAATAACACTGAATGTCTCTCACCTGTGTGTATGAGCACATGTCTACGCAAGTGATAGGAGCTGCGAAAGGCAGCGTTACAGTGCTCACAGATATGTGGTTTGGAGTTAGGGGACAGACAGGCTCCGTCTGCATCCAGCATCATGGCCTGAAAGGATAAACCAAAGAATATAATTAAAATATTTTTTTAACTTAGACCAAACAATATATATTTTCATACTTAACATATTTCCATAAAGTATGATAAGGGATACATAATAAGTGATGAACCTTTGCAGCATCATTGCGTTTTCTTCGCGCTTTGCCTCCTTGCCCATCCCCATTGTTCCTCCGCCCTCTTCTACCAGAGGACTCTTTTGGCTCTTTACCTGGTCTTCCAGGCATCTATGGAGAAACACAAGTAAGCATATCATATTTAAAACATGCAAACATTAAGTTGGACTTAACATTTACAACCATTCCCCCTCCCACTCACCGGTTCTCCCAAGGATCGAACGTTGCTGAGGCTGAGGTCATGCAGGAGCATATTCTGGTGATTTTGGTGGTGGTTGCCAAAAGACATATCTGGCATGTCAGTACCACTCTTCCCCGCGCCCCCTCCAACACAGTTCACCCCTACTCCTCCACCCCCGCTGTAGAGGGGCATTCGGTAATCCACCTCACAGAGTCGCTCCTGTTTAATGCCCATACTGTGTAGGAAACCCCCTGAGTTTGCAGAAGTGGTACCCTGGTGATCTGGAGGCGAGTCGCGCTCTTTCTTAAGGATCATCTCCTGGGGAAGCTCACCCATAACTGACTGGGAGGCCAGGCGTGTAAAGCTGGTGACTGGTGGTAAATGGCTGAACATGAGCATTCCTGGTGCAAAATTGGGGTCCATGCCTCCATTGCGCAAAAACTCATTGCCTAACTTGTCTTGGATAATACTCATGGTGGTGGTTTATCTCTGTGCAGGGGAGAAGGAGGGTAATTAATCTAATGAGGAATGCAGGAGGAGACTATCCTGAAAGAGAGGAAAGAAAAAGAAAAAAACAAGCATGTCATGATGATCATAGATGTGAAACATACACAGATCTAAACTTAACAGCCACATCTCTTGTAACATTTCATCCATTACTGTTTTCCCATGTTAGAAAATTATGGACCAGGTACTTAGTCAGGGTGCTAAATTAAATCACTTTCTTGATAATTTCTACATTTTCTTGGTCAGAAAAATGCCAGGAACTAACTATACCATGTCTTTGAGTTTCTGAAAGATGCAGAAATATCAACTATTAAAGTGAAGAAAATAAGATAATTGGAGACAGACTTTCAGCTAATGACATAACAACAGCTTTCAGTTGATCCTGTGGACTAAAATTCTCTCTGAATTTCCTCCATATTCTTCACTATTTACTCAACTGACTTAGCTTTTATCAAAACAAGTAACTGTCATATTATGCAAATATCACAATTTTGTTACGCTGAAAAACAAACAACAAACACATTTCAAATTAAAATGCAACACAGTCACAGGAAATTACTACAAATATATTATACAGTAGCTTTCACAATATAAAAGATGAAACTACTGACAAAAATTGGAGGAATGTCTCTGTTGTATTACCATCAGCTTTCAATTTACCAGTTAGAATGAGTCATTTCATCACTACAGGGTAAAGCAGAGCAAAAAGATTTGTGCAAAGCAACAATATTGCTGATTATATTAATAATTCCTACTAGAAAAACTAAATGTTGATGATGTTATTGAATTTGACAAAAGTAACAACTGTATTTTAAATGGCATAAAAAGCTCAAGCCTGTCTTTAAAAATAATTCATGTTAGGAATAAACATTTAAAAAACAACAAAAAACAGCAGCTAAAATCAATTCAAGCATTATACTACATTTAGAACCACACGTGACGATGACCAAGAAAAATAAACTGTGTAGTAGCTTTTCATTTTTTAAACAGAAATCTCTGTTATTTTCTGTTTGATGCCTGCCAATCCACATCGCCAGCCATTTTTGACTAATAACATCGTATAAACGCAAAAGCTAAACACAGAAACTAATGCTCAAACAATTTAGTCGGTTCAGCCCCCCTTCCTTAAAACAAACGATATATAGGTCAATTCTTCAGAGTCATTTTAGGCAAGCGGGCTCCGTCGACTAGGTGGGACGTGTAACTAAACACGCAGGAAGAACAAACGAAGTGAGAATTTATTGTTTGGTCTAGACCAGCTGACCATTTGGCTACGCGACACCGCATTTAACAGAAAGCGGATGAGCTTTTGTGATGCATAATAGTTAGCCAGCTAGTTAGCATAGTTAGCTAGCCACAATGAGACAATCAAAGCATCTATGCGTCCTCAATCAAAACAATCGGTTTAGACGCCCCTAAAACCCAATTATGTCCCTAAAATAATGACACACCATTACTACACGTCAAAAGGTCTGAAATAACTAAAAATGTACTTTATAATTTCTGATTATATCAATTATTACCAATTTAACGTTTTAGCGTGTTACCTGGAGTTGCTATGAAGCTAGCTAACGCTTAAATGAGACCTGTGATTTAATACGATTTGGGTTTAATTTACCTTTAAATGCGTCAATACTGTTGGTAATATGTATAAAGTCAGGAACGTATTTCATAAAATAAGTAAAATACAAAAAAAAATCGTTTGTATAAGATTTGATAGCGCATTTGCTTTGAAGTCATTTCAGCAGCACGTACTGCTCATTCCCCAATTCCCCAGCTTTGATGACGCCCGTGAAATCAAATCTGTCTGGCTGCGAGCAGCGCTGGCGCTCTATTTATTGATAGCTAACTTTAGCTCTAATTACCAATGGTTAATGCTTACCACAATGTTTGGATAGCAGAATATTAACTAGCGGTAGGGTGCCTTTTAGACTTTAAATCTTCCGACCAAACAAAAAGGGTTAAAATAAAACTACACTCTTTGAGGCAGCTGTGTTTATAACAATCAAGCAGCCACGAGCTAGCTTGTTAGCAGCTAGCTGCCCCGTCTGAAAACCCGCATTACGGCCCATGCAACTGAAACAATGATGCTGGGTCTCCGTGCATCTCCCATTTGCGTCGAGCCAGACAATCGTTTGTAGAAATTTCGATATACACCGAACCCTCGACAAGTATAAAATGATGTTTAGATTCCCACTCACCTACGCATGACCGCAGTTGGTATCAAACGTGTCTGTATCCTTTCTGTATTCGCCGCTTCGGGGGTTTATTGCCAAAACATTGTTCTCCTGCGGTCGCTGCTTTCTTCCATCTTGTCCTCGCGCGGGGAATTGTGGGTGTAGCGGACGGATCGTGAGAGGAGACAGGCGAAGGGTGCAGAGGTGGAAAGGTCCTCAATGGATTGCTGTATGTGGATTAATAAAGGAGATGGGTATGTTAACATGCAATTTGCACACCGCGTTGCAGAAAGAAGATAGAAATGCAAGAAAGGTTGTTATTTTTCTTAGTCTCTATCTGTTTTATATTGAACGTTATATGGAGGATATTGTTTTGATGGACATAACTATTCAGTTCAACTCAACTAAAATTTTTTTGTTTAGCACCACTTCACAGAAAAATCGTTTTAATCCAATCTGATTGTCATACATTATCCATAAACCAATTTAACAACAGCTTAGCTAAGGAAACCAGCAGTTTGCATCGAATCTTGTCATCGATCCAATCCCCCAACTTGAGCATGCTTGAGGCGATCGTGGAAAGGAAAAACTCCCATTTTAATAGGAAGGAAAAACCTCCTGCAGAATCCGTCCCCAACCAGTTGCTTGCACCTGCTTGGGGTGAAGAAGACAAAAAGAACTACCACTACATTCTTTCAACATATGAATACACAAAAAAGATGCAGTGAATATAAATATTGACGGGAGGGAAAAAGTTGTCTGGGTATTTTGTGAAAGCATAGTTCAGTATATATAAAAAAATCATGATCAGACACATTAACAAGACAGAGAAAACATACTAGTAAATATTTCAATAAGACACTATTTTACACAAATAGAGAGACTAGATTAAATTGGGAGAACAATGCTCACAGTAGAGGAAAATTCACTAAAGAACAGACTGCAAAGCCTCCCTTAGAGAGTCCCTGTAAAAGGGTAGTACAGAGGGAAGATAATTATGCAGGTGCTCCTGTTTATTTTACCAGTATGTCAAGATATGTCCTTTTATCTAAACCGGAGTACTGCCTTCATGGTTGAGAGCAGGTTATTTTGATTGCTTGCGCAGTGATTCCTGAGAGCTTTACCACATTCTATGATGCATTTTTTTTATTAGAGATCTAATTCAAAGAATCATATTAAAAAAGATGCATATTTATTATTTTCATATTGCTGTGTGTTTGCAGTTTCCAGTAAAGTGCCAACAACAAATATGTCAAGTGATTTTTAATCATTGAGATGTTTTAATTGCTTCCATTCTGATTATGACTCACAATCATGTGACAATACCATGAGGTAAAGTTTCCATCAGAGGAAGAATAGAAGAATCCAATTAAAATAGTAGCTCACATTTTTATAGCTTTTCATTTTAATCAACACACCAAAATCCCACTAATGACTGAATCACATTATGGATACAGACTTGTGTGGATGACACGATGTTTGACATTCTATTGCCATTGTTCTTTCAAAATAATCATTCCTTTGTGCATCTTCACTGTGTCAGACAGATGCTGTTTTTTCCATCTCATTCTATTTCATGTGTTTAATTCGCTGTTCTCCCTCCTTGCAAATGGATGTGATGTATGGGAACTAGTGATAGTTAAAAACTGACTGGAATTTAAAAAAATATATCAATATGCATGAATTACAGAGCAAGAGCACAGAGAGCAACATTTTAAGGGATTTAACAACTTTGGTAGCTCAGCACACCTGCTCAAATGTAGCATTTTGACTCGTTCCATTTTGTGTGACTCTATTGTATATGAGAAGGAAATATGAGCCTCTATGTAATTTGAGACTTTTTAAGATGAAGACTGAAAAAGTTTAAGATAAAATGTTGACAAAATGTCAAAGATTAAATAGTTTTTCACATATAGTATATAAACCGTCCACAGCTCTATTAAATGTTACTCTTGTCTGGTCTTCAGTTGTTGCTTTCATGTGGATTCTGCTTTCATCTTTTTGGGGATTTTATTTTTCCTTTTTTCATGGAAAAAGTCTGGATTCCAGCAGCCCTGAGCACCTTCATTCATCTGAAGAAATTAATCTCCAATCATAAGTTAGTCTCGAGTCACTCTCTTGTCATCTTACAACTGCTACATTTTTTTACATGTTTCACTCTCTTCATTTCTTCCCCAGAACTCCCAAGGAAATTTACATCCCTTCAAGCTACCCTGTAGTTCTAATTCCTTTAAATGCATTTTCACTTGAGTTGTTCAGTAATAGTGCTCTTATAGAATTTCACATCTTGCTGTATCAGCATTTATTGAGTTTTGGATCTTCATCTTCCTTCCACTGTAAAACTTGCAGTTTCTTCTGTCCCACTATTTTAAGAAAAAGTGCTGCTTTGTGTATTTTGGTAGCAATGTCGAATATGATTTGATCAATTTTTGTATGCTTATCAGAGAATTAAAATGTCTTATAACGAGGTGCATTGCAATGAAGGCAATGCAGAAATGTGTATTAAAGAGAAATCTCATGGAAAAGTGGCAGTGTAAAAATGTGCAATAAAACACTCAACATATTCCACTACAAATAATTTCATGTAAGACACACAAGGAAAGCTGAATATTTCACATACAGTAGGTTATAGGCTAAAAGACCAACAAATAATGCACTTATTCACATTCCAGTCCTTATAGTTTTACTTTAAATAATAATAAGTAAGCATAACATACTCCATTTTCTGATTCTGTGTTAAATTTGAATGAACAATAATTAATAATATTTCTCCATCTCTCTGAAACAAATCTTCACGCTATATTTTTGGTATGTAATTGGCATTGCCTCAGGTTTAATCCCGCTGCAGTAACACTAGGTGGAACTAAGTAGCCATCAATCGTCAGTGGGTGCTTGTACAGTAAGCAGTAATTACTCACATAAAGTAAAGTCCTTCCCTGGAGTTAGGCTTATTGATAATCGGGTCATTAAAGGATCTAAAACCGTTATCTGAAAAGAAAATGAAGGGCTTAAGGGCTTCTGGTTGATAGGCTATCAGTATCAGGGTACGTTTGCCCCTGATGCTTGCACATGATTGGTTGGACGAAGGAGAAAAAAAACAGTCTTCCACTGCCACATTTGCTCTCACTTCATGTGAAAGTGGAAATTACCAGTAGTGTTGCTTTTCCTCTGTGTAGTCTTAAGTTGAAGTCACTCCCACCAGAGGCAGAGGTGCGCACCGATATTAAATCTTTCTTGAAGTGGAACTAACAACGACACGAGGTTTAAATCCAGCTATTTCGACTTAATTTGATTTTGAGACTGAAAAATGTTCACTCTTCATGGATGACCTAAACAAAAAACTTGGCACTTGGGCGAGATCTCTTGGCGTAATGGAGCGCGTCTGAATCATGTATTGCGCAGAATCTCTGCTCACTTAGGATTAATTTACAGGAGCGAGGCGCATCTCCATATCACAGGATGTGAGTGCCGCGCTGAATGTTGTTGCATGGGTTTGGGGGTAGGAGGAACTAAACTTGCGCAAAGAACCCGATTCCACTCAAGTAACCCATTGTTTATTAGTCTTAAGTAGGTGATACAATGTCAGCAATTCGAAGGAAATTTGGTGAGGACTATCAGGTGGTGAACACCAACCGAAGCATGACTTTCTCTGCGCCGGTAAAGAAAAAGAGGCAACGCTTTGTGGAGAAGAACGGCCGCTGCAACGTCCAGCACGGTAACCTTGGCGGGGAGACCAGCAGGTACATCTCCGACCTCTTCACCACGCTGGTGGATCTCAAGTGGCGATGGAACCTGCTCATTTTCATCCTCACTTACACAGTAGCGTGGCTGGTCATGGCTTCAATGTGGTGGGTGATCGCCTACATCCGCGGCGACCTGAGCCACGGCGGCCACGACTCGTCCTACACTCCGTGCGTCGCCAACGTGTACAACTTTCCCTCGGCGTTCCTGTTTTTCATCGAGACCGAAGCGACCATCGGCTACGGCTATCGCTACATCACGGAGAAGTGCCCCGAGGGTATCATCCTCTTTCTCTTTCAGTCTCTGCTGGGCTCCATCGTGGACGCCTTCCTCATCGGCTGCATGTTCATCAAGATGTCGCAGCCAAAGAAGCGCGCGGAGACGCTCATGTTCAGCCAGGACGCAGTGATTTCACAGCGGGACGGGAAGTTGTGCCTCATGTTCCGAGTGGGGAACCTGCGAAACAGCCACATGGTGTCTGCACAGATCAGGTGCAAACTGATCAAGGTAGGTTTACAGCTTGAG
>JAVQJG010255609.1:0-12090 GCA_036024015.1 Craterocephalus amniculus | reverse complement strand
TCCGTTGACATGGCTGTTGCTTAAAATGAGCCATTTTAATCTAGATTAATCTAGATTAACTCCAAGATTGCTGTGAGATTAATCTAGATTAAAGAAATTAATCTATGCCCACCCCTAATACAAATATATTTATATATATATATATATATATATATATATATATATATATGCTCCGGGTCCCTGCCTCTTCTTCTTCTGTGCCAGCATGGCGTGCACAAACAACTTATGCTGCCTTCACGTCTTATCGTTATTATGAAAAATACCAAAAACTGACGTGGAAATTGCTCATAAACTCCACTCATGTTTTAATTTCCACTGGAAAGCTGTAAATTTTTTATGATACCCAACTTGTCAACTCAGGCAGTGCTGAAATTAGATTACATTTCAATATCCTGAAAGATATGTTAAAGGTTCTCTACTGTTGTTGTTTAATGGTTAGTTTACAGCCTACACCATGCTGTGGCATGGCATATTTTTAATTTTATCTTTTTACTGCATAACGTTGTCATTGAAACTTAGTGTTGTTTTTAAAAATACTGTGATTAGTTTCATGGCTTTAGAGCAGTTGCTAGCTTGCAGTGTGTCGAGGATAGCCTCCAGTGTTTCAATTTATTAGAACAAAGGCACATACTGGAAATCTCGACTTCACAGCTGGGGAAGTTTATCTTTCCCATGCCACTTGAAGGCAGCATTAAATGGTGTATTTTGCGCAATATAGGGCCAACCATAAGGGGAGGGGGCACATGGGGAGGCCAATGCCCCCCGGCCCCCCCTCTAGCTCCGCCCCTGGTTGCTGGTAACTTGACAGGTTAATTTTAATGATTTTACATTTACTTTATGATTTTCGGCTTTAAGTGCGGTATAATCGTACAAACACACATTCACCGTCTTCCACATGACGGGAAACTTTGTAACTGAAAGAATTATTTTAAAAGTTGCTTTTTGTACACCGAAACAGCAACATCACTCACAGCTTTGCTGGAGGATCCATATTTTCCGAGTTTGTGCAGCTGGAATGCGGTTTACCTCGGAATGACGTCACCAACGCACTTCCGCTCGGAATTCCAACACAACTGGAACGCAGCATAACCTCGGTGTGAAAATGGACCGTGATTTTAAATTTGACATGCAGACCCGTTGGAGTGAGATCTAGATTTAATCAACTACAGCTCTTATCAAAGATTAAACCAGTATTATCTTTTAGGAACCCTGAATGTGCGATCCATGTTTATATTGCATCTGGCCTGGACCCTAATGCTTTGCATGCTGGGATCAGTCAAACCTCCCTGCTGTTGGTACAAAATGCTGCTGCTCGGCTTTTAACTGGCATTAAAAAGCACAAACAGATGCGCTGTCTGCACTGGCTCCCTGTCAATTTCAAGATTTTATTGTTTGTTTTTAAACTGTTCAATGATTTGGCCTCACATAACAGATTTGCTCAAACCATACGCTCCATCTCGGGCACTGAGGTCTGCAGATCAGTTCTGCACCAAACCAGAGGTGAGCAGCCTTTTCAATCCTGGCACCCAGACTCTGGAACCAGATTAATCTGGCCCCCACTCTGGAAAGGTTTAAATCGTGTCTTAAAACACATTTTTTCTCCCTGGCTTGTAACACAGTATGAGAATTGTGTGTTTCTGTTAGTTATTCTTTTAGAAACTTATTTTAGTGTATTTTGTTCGTTTAAATCTATCTTACTGTATTTTGATTTTTTAGATTGTCTTTTAGCTTTTTAGCCTTTGTTTTATTGGTGCAAATGGTTGTGAAATGTATATTTTTTTGTCTTTTTGAATGCTTTTATTCCTCCAGCGTACAGCACAAAGGTAACCTTGTGTTTTATAAATGTGCTACATGAATAAAGTGGATTGGATTCATCCATCAGATCAGTCCATCTATTAATCCATCCTATCCTTCTTTAATCCAGGTGATCATCCATTCTTCTTCATCTCATTGGTTAATTCAATTCAATTCAATTCAAAGTTTATTTATATAGCACATTTAAAAGCAACCTCTGTCGGCCAAAGTGCTTCACAACAGCAAGCAATAAAAAATCACTATAAAAGATATGCATAAATATAAATATTAAAATAATACACATAAGATTTTTTTTTTAAAAAAAGGGCACCAGTAAGATAACATGCCCAGATATCCTGTCTTAGGCAGTATTGAAGGCCAGGGGAAATAAATTCAAAATTTTCGCCAATTTCATTTTGATCAAGATAGATAGGTAATCCTTCATCCATTCATTTTGTTCTCTCTCATACATCTATTCATTCATCCTCCATCCTGGGTCCTACGCTGTGCTCTGCCCTCCTGAGATGAACCTCCTCCCTGATTCTCTTCCTCGTGCTTCTACGAACATTTACAGTAACTTCCACACCTGGAGAAGCTCCTGATCCGGCTTATCTCTTCCAGTAGCAACTTCTTTTACCTTTACAGACAGAGACAACTTTAAAGAGAAAGTTTTGTAGTAGCAGGGATAGTACTAGTTAGGGCTGGGAAAATTAAATTTAAAAAATCAAATATCGGGATTTTTTATTACACAATTTTAAAATCTATTTTTTTTTTGTTTAAAAAATTGAATATCAGGATTTCTTATTTAAATAATTATTATGTTAGTTAATTAATTTAATTATTAGAAATTATTTCAGCAAAATATTTTCTTGGTTAAAATGTATCTTTTTCAAATAAATGCAAAAAAAGATTTTTAAATATTTTTTCAATTTCATGTTTATAGTTAATATTTTTATTTCTCTTTTTTTTTACTTGTCTTTTCGGACATTATAGTAGCATAATATTGTTCTGGTTACTGTGTCGTTTTTTCATAATTGAAATTAGCAAAAGATTTTTTGTAAAATTCTTTGTTTTTCTCCACAAAAATCTGCAATATCAAAGAATCACGAGAATCGCAATTTAAAATCGAATCGGCACGCAAAAAAAGAGCATATCGTCCCAGCCCTAGTACTATTGGTAAATATTGCTTTATTTTATTCTAAAACAGCAGTGAAAAAGAGCCAAATTCAGGCGATAAAGAGTGAAAATGTTTATCAGGACAAAGAGCTGCTGGCTTCAATTATCTGTTTTTTTGGAATTCAACCAAAAGATAAAAGAGTTAAAGAGAATGACGGAAAACATGGTTTAGTATCAGACGGAGGAAAGCCACAGCCGGGGCCAGCTGCTGGTTTTGTAGAGGATCAAGCCGACATTTCTGGTCTGATTACCTCTGCTGTGCCGCTTTTATTACAGTAAAGAACGACCAGGAACTCCGTGTAAACCTTTGCTGAGGAGGAATATTTCCTCCTCCTCCTCCAGGCCTGAACAGCTCCAGGCGTTTTGAAACTGCTCCGATGATGAAATACTTCTTCCAGTTAAACAAAAAAAACAACAAAAACCGAAACAGGAGCAGTAAGAGATGATTCACGGTGAATCACGGCGCTGGCATGTTCCCACTTGTTTGAGGCCTCTGGCTGCCTGCAGACGGTTCAGTCGCTAACTCAACAACACTTCAGGCTGCTGGCTGGGCTCCAGCAGCTTTTATGGACAAACATGCTGCGGTTTGTGAGATAAAAATCCAACTTTCTGCTTTTAGCAAGCTGTTGAAGGATTGAGTGGGAGGATTTAAGTTCAGCTTCGTTAACCCTTTGAGGTCCTGCCCTGTCGTTTGTACAGCAATCCTTTCAGTGATTATCTTGAATCTTACTGAAGAAATGAGTAAATTAACCTGCCTGAACCGTCTCTACCGGCTGGTTTGGGTATGAATACCAAAAGAACCGTTTAACGGTCATTAACTATTTGCTAAAAAATATTTATTTGTATTTTTCTTGTGCAAAAGAAAAGAAAAAAATGGAAAGAAATATTTCTTTCTTGCTTCTTAGTGTGAAAGTTAAAGCAACAGACACACGTTACTGTTCATCTGCTCATCGTTATTTCCATCGTCCACTTTCGATGTAATCACCCTCACAGAGGTGCGTTCCACAAACCCACATAATCTGCTGTTGCCAAGCAGAAACCTCCGGCTTAGAAACATGAAATCTACGCAGAAGTGGAAAAAAACTGCAGTTCCCTCCTCCTCCACTAGGTGCAGCTGCTAACAGAGCAATTCCCCATAGACTCCCATGTTAAAAAGACCAACTTTACAGCAGAATGAAACATGTTTACAGCCTGGTTCAATAAACATTTTAGCTTTAAAAGCTGTTCACCGCTGTGAACAGATGCATTAGATGTAGATCGTTTTAATTGTTCATACTTTAAATCTTTAGTAATACTCAAATTATTTTCTCATTCTTTTTGCTACTTTTTTGTACCTGTATACTTTTTTTTATTTTTGTATGGGCTGTTGCAGGGGGAACGTCCCCACTGCAAAGCAGAAAAAGGCAAATATAAGAGAAATGCTATTCATTTGGCTATAAAATAAATGAAATCCATTTTGTTGGGAAAAAAATTGCAAAAAAATTGTTATATCCCTACTCGGTACCAAGATGGAGAGGATGGGAACCTCCCACTGAGCTTCTTTCCAGCTCATCAGAAACCTGCGGGTCGCCTGGTTTTAAGGTTACACTCTTTGACTGATACTCGACAGCCGGTGAAATTCTGCCTTTTCTCCAGCACAAATCTCACCCAAACCCAAAAAACTATTTTTTTCTGAGCTAGAAATCTACGTATAACATCTCCAGCCAGACTGAAGTTTGAACAACCCCCACTAACACAAGCATTTAGTCTTCTTTCTGAAAATCCTGCTACGTCATGTGTCACTTGACTTCAGAGCCACCGTTATTAAGAAAGCACTGGTTTTCTCCATGATTTGGTAGTTTGAAACATTTGCATTATGAAACCCAGGAGAATAACCAGTTACCGTCAGACCTCAGACAAGGATTTTCTAAAGGGAACTTCTGACTTCTGATGTAACTTCTGACCCAAACACGAGCCTAATGTGAGGAATAATGGAGCATTTCTGGGGTCAGTGTACAGAGTTTGATGCATGTCTGCGCTCCGAGGGGGGGCCTTCTTCAGAAAGCAGACATTGTGACTATGTAGGAGCGGATCTGTCTCTCATGGGATCATGTGACCTGCAGCACTTTGCTTTATGGCTCCACTCTATAAACACAGAGGCTCTGCTTTCGGCTACTTTTTCCTCCTCTTCCATGGAAAGTTTGTCATAGCAGAACGAATAAATTGAAAACGTGTCTGAGGAGGCCAGAAAGAGAAAGACTTTCTATTTTTATTTTGCAACAGTGTTGTGTGGCCTGGGGGAAGTTACAGGGTACGCACACTTTGCACCCTTAAGCTACACAGTATGACTTTCAATTGCTCTTGAAGGCAATGTTGACTGGCTAAAAGTAGTAATATTGTAAATTCCAACAGTTCCAGAAATTTTAGACAATTTTTAAATGAAATGATGTATATCTAAGTAATTTTGCCTTTATGTCAGTAAAATGGGACATAATACTGTGGAGTGAAAGATGCTTCTTTCCAAGCCTTTTAAAGCTAAGATGGTTTATTGAACCAGGCTGTAAACATGTTTCATTCTGCTGTAAAGTTGCTCTTTTTAACATGGGAGTCTATGGGGAATTGCTCTGTTTGCAGCAGCACCTAGTGGAGGAGGAGGGAACTGCAGGTTTTGGTACTTCTTTCTAAGTGGGAGATTGGGGATGGGATAGGCATTCGATTAAATTGTCTTAATCGATTATCAGGAGAATTAACAATCGATTATTGATTAATGATATTAATATATATATCAAAATTCAATATCTATAGCTTATATTTTAATTAAAGGAAAGTAGAAAAACCCTTGCGTGTTTACTTATTTAAGACAATATGAATGATTCTTTTGGCAATTCATTGGGATTCATTCACCGGTCACACTGGAAAATATGCGCTTTCATACAACTTAAGCACCAGTCTAAAGATGCATTTGATTAATCAATTAAAAGATAATGAACTGATGAAAATCTTAACGATCGATGAATCGATTATTGATTAATTATGCCCATCCTTACTGCTGATTGACCTGATTTGAACAGAAATCATATGGCAGCAGGTTTTATATGATATCATATCCTCATACAGTCCGATGGCGCTTTGCGTTTTAGCCGAAAGGTTTTAAAAAAGGCCTAAAATAAAAACTTAGCAGAACATTCTGGATTCTGGTGCTTTTATTATTGTTATCTGAATCATTTAGTTTCAAGCTGACACTCAACCTGCTGAAAACCAGTCCAGGACTTTTACAACAGATTCTGGGGGAAATACGCTCATTGACTTTCGTTTGAATGTCGATAGTAAACATCTCTCTCTCTCTCTTTGGAAACTAAAAACCTGAAGAGAGAAACTGAAGAATCAGCCACAGTTGTGGAACTCAAACTGGGACTGGTGCTGGACTGGGACTGGTGCTGGACTGGCACTGGTGCAGAGGTTCTGGTAAGTGTGGAGCTTCCTCCCTGTGCAGACTTGGACAGAAAGCGTTCTGCAGCTTTTACAGCCAGGCTGGAGGCCTGTTCACAAAACAGCAGCCCGATGATAAACAATTAAAACATTCCAGTCTGTTTCTGCGAAACGTGGATGGAAAAGGCTGAGAAAAGCAGAAACACATGGAGAGAGCTCGTTTCTCTGCAGGCCTTGTTGTTCGCACACAAGCACACATTCATCATGTTTATAAGCGGATGCCATCAAAGGCCAGCCGCCATAAACAAAAACAGGATTCACTCCAAAAGGACTCCGGCGCTCAGTGATGGATGGACGACTGGCACCACAGGGTTCGTGCCAGCATCAGATTGTCTCATTTGGGATGTTGCTGTTTTTTGTTTTCTTATTTCTATGCTGGTTTGATGGCATAACGTACATAGCTGAAGCTGCCCCGCGGCTCTACACCAGCAGCCTTCTCAGCATTAAAACATGTTATCATGCAGAGATTTTCATCTTTGGAATTAACCAAGCAGCAGCCTCCAGCTTGCAAACATGAAGGCTATGCAGAAGTGCCAAAAACTGCAGTTCCCCCCTCCTCCACTAGGTGCTGCTGCAAACAGAGCAATGCCCCATTGACTCCCATGTTAAAAAGACCAACATTACAGCAGAATTAAACATGTTTACAGCCGCAGTTTTTAGCTGGCTAACAGCACCTTATCTTTAGCACACCTTCCTCAGTTAGCTCGTTAGCTCCCGTTAGCTCCAGGTTAGCTTTGTTAGTTTGTAGCTCAGAGTTTGATGGGTGTCAATCATCCCTCCCCCCCAGCGCCTCCTCGTTGGACATTTTTGGGGTTTCCACAAGTCATGAGACATGACGGCATCAAGATGGCGAAGATGGGAACCTCCCGCTGAGCTTCTTTAATGTCATCAGAAACCTGCGGCTCACCTGGTTTTAAGGTTCATCCAATTATTTTACAGTCTATGGAATTATCACACATTTTTTGTTGCATAAACAACAACAGTAGGACTGGATGGTGCTCCACTTCATAGCAAAAAAAACTAAAGATTTTACTTTTGCTCTGATCTGAATTCATTGTTTAAGCAACCTAAACAGGGTAAACTGTACAAGGGTGAAAACACAGACATATATAGTTAGATCTCGGTAAAAGGCTGCTTGCCTATTTATTACATTACATTACATCTGTCAGGTACAAGACATCTTAACTGGTTTACTAAAAATCATTCAACCGTCAATTTATTATTTAAATATGATAAATAGAGGGCTGAATATAATATTTTTATATATTTTCAGTTCCTTATGAACAAATTAATTTGCAGTAAAAGAACCTTTACAAAGCCACTACAGACTTGGTGCTGCTTCACTATGGAGGCCCAAAATATTCAAAATTGAATAAATATAAATAAGACTTTGAAATAAATACCATTTGATAAATAAAAGGCAAATATATATTATTGCATTTAAAAACTGGTTCCGCCTTGCGTGCTTTGATTGGCAGACGAAGTCATTCTGCTGAAAAACTTCATTATGAAATAAAAAGGCCGATGTGGAAAAAGGTTTTATGAAATAAAAAAATGCATTATTAAAAAACGGACTTTGTTAAAAAATGAAATGAAAAAAATAATTACATATTTATTTAAAAGATCTTGGAAAATGAAATTAAAATGAAATATTGTAAAAAGTATTATTGTGAAAAAAATCCTGAAATATTTTCATAAATTGAAAATTATAAATACATATTAAAAAATAATAATGTATATATTTCACAATAACACTCCCTTATTTTACTATTAAAGGCCATAATATATATTTGCCTTTATTTAATCAAAATGGTATTTATTTCAAAGTCTTATTTATATTTATTCAATTTTGAATATTTTGGGCCTCCATATGAGATTAGTCTCCTAAAGATCTTTCTCATTAATTTATTCTACAAAATTCCATTTTTATGACTTAATCAGATGTTACCCTTTATTCAGGGTTACGTTAGTTATACATCAGAACTTTAGGGGAACTTTAGGTAGGCTAACTAATTACTTTTTTAAAGCTGTGTGCCCAACAATAATCCTACTGAATCATTTCTGTTGACCATCTATTCCATTTCTGTTGACAATGGTTGGTTAGCAAAAAGTAGATCAAGACTAACATAAAATAGTTCCTATAGACCCTATATATATATAGGCCTATACGTCACTTGATCAACTGGAGGCAAAACAAAGTGAGGCTTGAAGCTACAACTGTTACCGTTGCCTTGGAAAAAGTAATCTTGTGTGTTTTTGGGTGCCAAAACCGCAAAAGTAAAAAAAATACAGACATACCAGCCACTACCAGCCACTACCAGACAGGAAAATCGTCGACGGCTCTAGTTAAATGCGATTCTACAAAAGGATTTGACTGAAAACATCATCAAGAACGCTTGTGTTTGCAGCGCACATTTATATGTAATACATCATCAGTTTTATCTTGGATAACTTTATGGGCTAGACTAGATTTTGACTGAAATTCTGTTAAGTCAACCATTATTTGGGGGATCTGTGATATACGTTACCTGCGCTAGTGCTAACCGCTAGCTAACTCAACGTTGGTTTTATATTTCAGATGTGGTCAGGCAGAAGTTGCATTTGCTACGTTAGCCTCATATTGTAGTTTTTCTGCTAACTTCCTGTCATATCTTTGTAGGAGAGGCCTAATTAATTAAAGACTTGTAAATGTCTGGCCTTTGCACGGTGGGCAGTCCTGTCAGATCGTCCATCCCGTGCGTAAGACTGTATGGGTAGGTGAGTGTTGTCCCATCATTCAGTCAACTTTTTAAAGTAACATTTATGTTCTCGATGAGTGAGTTTACTAACATAATCACTAAACTTTAGGTTTTCCTCGTCCATTGCTGCAAAAATATTTATTTTAAATGGACTAACCAGCGTTTACATGCTAGGACCGAAAAATGATATGCCTTCCGCTAAGCCCCGCCCACCAAAATATGTCACATTGTTTACAAACTGCGAAGGGGCCTCTACTTAAACATAACTACCGAGTTTATTTAAGTGAATAAACATTTGTCATAAAATGTTTACTCTGCGGGACCATGGTATAAGTGGATTAAACAACGCAGAGTCGTGTATTTCATGGTTTTAATGCACTCCGCTGCGCGTCGTGGTGTTCTAGACTCCTGTCGTGCATTAAAACCATGTAATACACGGCTCCTTGTTGTTTAATCCTTACATATATAGTGTGTGTGTGTGTGTACATATACTGTATGTAGGGCTTTCTGCTGCACATAGACCTATGCTTTTTAAATGTTCATGTCTTTTGGGAATACAGTGTTCAGAGATCATTAGATGATGCTTTTTATTTTTGTTTGGATCATCTGACTGTTACAAGACTGTAAGCAAATAGTCCTTGTTTGATCCCTTTTAGCAAAAACATTAGTGGAAACTAAAACGTACAACTGATTAAAATGACCATTCATAGTTCATAGGAAATATATGTAAAAAATAAAAAACATACTTAATCGCTAATTGTCTGTAATCAAAGTAACATTTTACTGTTAGTAGCATGTTGAATTAAATATCATATTTATTTTAGGGGATATCACAAAGTCATAATCATGGACCAGAGGAGTTGCGGTAGGCATCCCTTATTTTGATTTCTGAAAGGTGGCAACCCTAGATGATACTTATTTTGTGCCTCTTGTTATTCACTGTGCAAATACACTCTACATTACCAACAATGCTGTCAGAATAGAGTGTCCAATTTACTCCTGGAATCTTAACTTTCTTTGATACAACTCTGTGTAGTTCCTTGCATTACAGTGCCATGAAAATGCTGCAACCTCAACAAGTATCTGATTCAGTATCAAGCTCTGCTTCAGGTTCATCAGATATTACACTATACTGAGATATATGTTGTAATGTTAAGATGCTCTGAATGAGATTGTGAAAGCCTTCGCTCAAATAATGCAGAGCACATCATGCTGGAAAGGTACTTTATGAGAACAGATTAGAAAATGCTCTCCTTGCAAAACACTTGGTCAAATGCATTAGCTCTTCTGTTCAGTATTACCTTGTCTGGGCACAAAGACTGACATCAAAACAACACCTTATTGTTTGCGGAGAGAGGACAGACTTCTGAGAGAAAGTGATGGGGGAGAAAGGTTTAACACAAGTAGAATAAAATAATGGTAAGGAGCATCAAAAACTAAATCAACTTTGAACTCCTACATTAGAAAGTACTCATTCAGTTGTTTGAAAATCAAGATTCAGTTTTTTCTTTCCTCACTTTACTGAGCTTTGTTTCCATTTATGCAGCCCTTTTTCTGTTCTCACAGGTTCAAAGCACAAAGCCACAACACCCACAGCCTCTTAACAGAAAATGAATGTGACACTGCAAATGTTAGATGACAACAAGGAGACAAACTCCCACGACAGCCTCAGTAGGAAATAACATATCCTGTTCTCTGATCTTTATGGAGAGAAGAGGAACAGAGAGCAAATTTTAGATAGGGAAGCAAAATATTAGCTTTAAATAAAACACATTTTTTGAAGCTCTGATCATGGCTTTTTGCACATGATATACTTAAAGAAAATATTTTCTTGTAAGTGATGATCTGAAGTTTTTAATTTTTTGCTTAATTTGTGTATGAGTTTTCCTTTTAAAATGAATACTGTATAAAAATCAGTTTTTACTATTATTATAGCACATTTTTCTTCTTTCCCCTGGGCCGACCTCCACTAGTTGCTAAAGGGAGTTGTTTCACTTAGAAAGCTGATCAAAGCCTGGCTGCTGGGCAGCTTGCCCTTGCAGTAAATAGCCTGGTTCTTGCCTTCCATCTTGCTCATCTTTGTAGTGAAGCTGCTGCTTTGGGCAGAATACAGAAGATGATAGAGCTGTGGGGAAAAGCTTAGTCTGGTGAGAAAATTAAGATGTCTAGTGCAAATAGTTAGCTTCCCTCCATAACAAAACAAGTTTTTAAACTTGTTAACATAGTATGTTTTCAATATATTACAAGATATACTGTATCATTGGGAAAATCAACCTATGGGATTTCTCTTTGGATTTGCAGTAGCTATACCACCTTCAGTCTCAGAAAGGTGAGACATAGTATAGAACATAGCTCTGTTCTACTCTGAGTACTGTGGGAACCAATTCTGAAAACCTTCTATCGGGGGCTTTACTGCTAATTGGCTTAAAATAGTTAAAGACAGCAGAAATAAAGCAAATTATTTACATCTTATGCTTTGTTCTTCTTGCGAAGCCTTCTGGTCTGACATGCTCTGTTTGGCGTGTTCTATGAAAGCATGTCTTAACCAAAGATGCTAAATTATGATGGCCACTGAATGCGTATATTAGACAGCATTGCAATGTTAACATGCCAACATACCTGTGGCATTTGTTTTTCAGACAGATTTTACTCACACAGTTGAGTTTTGCAATCAGACAAATCATTGAGTCTGATGCTGTTGCAACCACAAGCCCCAGCCTCTTTTTTAAGTTTCTGTGCAAAAACGACTTACCCAAAATGAATAGAGTATATCTCTGCATCTACAAGGTCCATTTGAATAATTTTGGTGTCAACAATTACTGATATGGTCTTCTAGCAGAGGTTCTCCTGTTTAATTTTATGTGCCATATGACTATATTTCTGCATGATTAGCACTGCGTTGGATGTCTTTGCT
>JAVQJG010255577.1:0-23974 GCA_036024015.1 Craterocephalus amniculus | reverse complement strand
TGAAAAAAAATCCTGAAATATTTTGATAAATTGAAAATAATAAATATATATTAAAGAATAATAATGTATATATTTCACAATAACACTCCCTTATTTTATTATTAAAGTCCATAATATATATTTGCCTTTTATTTCTCAAAATGGTATGTATTTCAAAGTCTTATTTATATTTATTCAATTTTGAATATTTTGGGCCTCCATAATTTTCCTGCCACCATCAATGATTAAATGATTTTTTAAAAAGTGAATTGAGGAGGGCATAGACCTTTCTGGAAGGGCCAGAGTGAGTTTGATAACCACTGATCTAAATCAGCATGGTAGGTCATCACTGATTTGTCTTGGCGGTATTGCATCAGCTAAGTTTACATGCTTTGATGATCATGAACACGCTGCTCTATCTGGTACATTTGTGCAATCTGTACTTTCCATTCCCGTCTGTTTAGTACACAAACCGCTCTATAAAACATCGAGAGAGCACAGAGAGGGCATACAGAGATCAGCCGTCGTCAGCTAACCGACAAGCACAATGACTCTGATGAACAGGAAAGGTAAGACACTCTTCTACAGCGGTAGATGTCTCAGTTCTCTTTTTGCATGTGCACTAATGCTGACTGCTCTTTCTCCTCAGGCCCCTTGAGCGCCACGCTCTGTGTTCTGCTGGGCTTATTAGTTCCTCAGATATCCTGTCAGTCTCCACTAAGTCCAGAGGAGGAGGTGACCTTTCTGAAAGTGAGGCTAGCCTTAATGAAGGATCACTACAAGCTTCTGTGTAAGAAGAACTCTGCCCTCTCTGTCAACTGCTCAGCCCCAGGTACCTTATGCTCCCCCTCAGAGCCAGTACAGGCATTACTTGCTGTTCTGTAAGAATTTATTTGTTTACATTCATCTGTTTTTGTCTTCACAGCAATCAGATGCACAGAATGTCCTGACGAATGGCTCCAGGTTGGGGATCAATGCTTCCTCCTCAGCACCGACAGGCAGAATCAGTCTGTCAGTGCTGATAAATGTAAAGAGATGGGCGCCCACCTTGCCATCTTGAACTCTAAAGAACAGCATGTAAGTGTTTCTGCGTTGCTTTTTTGTTATGAATTTGATAATCTAGAATGGGTGATTAATTTTGATGCAACTCGTTTTTAGGATGCTGTGGAAAAAGAAGGCAGGAGGATCGCAGGGTTTAACATAAACTACTGGATTGGACTGAGTGACATTGAGAATGAAGGAGAGTGGAAGTGGGTGGATAACTCAGAACTTAAAGTACCGTAAGTAATAAAACCAAACGTATTGTGCATTCATGTATCTATTTAATCCAGTTAGAGGACAAAAAGTGTGAGTTTTGATCATGTGTTTGAGTCAACAAAGAGAGAGTGGGTGATCTAAAAGGCAGGCATCCAAAAACAGCAACAAAACAGTTATTTTTATTCTAATTGAATTCAGATTTTATATACAGTGATTTTATTTTAGAAGATGGTAGCTAAGGGGACAAAACCAATAGGAAACATAAACACATTTTAAAGCCCTTTGAGTCAAATCTGAGTATAATATCAAGCATTAAGCAGGTCACCAGGGTTGACAGAATCATTACAAAGCTGTTAATTCCTCAGAAATATCTGCAAATACAGGCAACATTGTGCAAATGCATTAATATAATCTAGGGGAGTCAAGCCCAAGGGAAAAACTTTAGTGCCTGTGTATAAAAAAAAGCATAAATCATATATATTGTTTATGCTCTGAAGGGCAGTATTACTCATCCTGCCACTCGCAATCATAGGAAGACAACTTAAATGCAACAAATACCTTTTTTTAATCTACATGAACAAAAGAAGCACATGTGTAGCACAAAAAAGGCTCTGAATCTGATTCAATGACTTAATGATGCAACAACTACTTACTCACCAAAAGCATTAATGGATTCATAGACTTCAATGGAGGCTTCAGTGTTACAGATGTTTTTCATCTTTTGTGCAGGTCTCAGTCATAATGGTAAGAGTGCATATAGTATGACACCCACGTGAGATTAATTTAGTTCCTGTTTGCTGGGGTTTAATTACTATAAAGGTTTTGTAGACATTTGCAATCCAGCCAGATATGGAGATCAGCCTCAACAAATAGAAAGATATGTAGATGTGTTCAGCGCCCTGTTATCGCTGCGTAGGCTGATGTTGTTGAGCAGATATAGTTCATAGCACCACTGCTAACATCAGCACCGAGTACCGAGGCTGAGGATGATGGGAAAGTCATACTTTTACCTGCTGAAGATGAGCAGATCATCAAAATCTCTAAAGCGATCTGATTATTATTGAACGTTAAGGCATTTCCTTTTCCAAACCTCATGGTGGTGCTTTGGAGTCATCCTGTGGTGACGCAAAGCATCATGTAGTTGTTTAGGTATTTATGTTGGGCCAAAAGTGGCCTGATTAACTGATGTTAGATCATTTGGCAGCTTATTGGAAGATGCATGTTTCTTTGGGGATATTACAATGTGCTCCAGTTGATACCAAATAAAAGATGCATGTGTTTGCATTAGCTTTTACCTCTGCAGACTTCCCTGATTTGATTAATTGATTTTACTGGTATCTAACAAACACTCTGGATAGTGAATTACATGCTGAGTAAAAGCTTTACTTAGCAACTTGCAGACGCTCTGACAACCTTACTCAGATTTTTTCTTTTTTCTTTTTTTGTAAAGATATTGGAACCTGGACAAGTCGGAGCCCGATAACAACACGTCCGGTGGGCCAGAGGGAGAGGACTGTGCAGTGGTGGACAGCTACACCCAGAGCTGGTACGATGTTCCCTGTGACTTCTTGTACCCGCGAATCTGTCAGAAGCCCGCAGACCCTCTGCCCTGAGAACGCATCACACTGCAGGACCACCATCAAGCAAGGAAAGAAATCAATCCTTTATTAGAAAATTGTTTTCTTTTCTTCTTTTTTTTACATTTGGGAAATTGTTTACATTTACAATAAAAATCCCTCTGTCTGACAAAAATTGATCATATTTTCATCTGTAAGAAAGACAGCATACTCATGATTGTACAAATTCTAAATGTGGAATTATTAGAAATTAGCAAATATAACAGCATCACAAAAAAATATACAAGACATTACAATATATTTAGTCAACAAAAGGAAAACTTAACGGGAATGAAATAAGGTCAATTAAAGAAGTCATTTTAAAAATGATAAAACTGTGTTCAATATAACTATGTTACATGTAAATATATACAACCCAGCCCAAAATATCAGAAGTAAGACATTAAAAATCAATTTTGTTCAGTCAATAGAAAAAACTCAGCCCCATATTTATTCAAAGCAGAATGAAGACTGCCAGACAAATGCTTAAACCTATATGATTTACTAAAATTAGTGCCAGTAATATGCTTCAAGAAGGTTGGGATGTGGTGGGAAAAGAAGTGTTGAGTAAAAATAAATATACAACTGCAAAGAACAAATATAATTTTGCACCGGACCAGGAGCCTTTCTGAAAATCCCTGTCACTGAGGAACAAATAACAGAAAAACCAAAGATACAAAAATAAAACAATAAAAATAAAAAATCATATGTAGCCTTCTCATTAATTTAGATCAAACATGGGGCTGATATATTTAACATAACTTTGCATCCCAAATTTTATTCACAGTGGATTTAAATGATTGTAAAACTCATCCACCTGATGTACACAGCTGTAGACAGAGTACACAGTAGTAGATGTACACAGTAGACATCCTTATCTATTGGTTTAACGACTATATTAATCTGAAAACAGTTGACAACTGTAGATTTATTCATCTTGGCAGGATGGGGACCATCTGGTTGCCATGTCCTGTGGTAAAAGCCCCCCTTGAAAATGTTAGGTCCTGTAGAATCCTTTGGGCTTAGGGCTTTAAAAGGAAAATTTACCTTTTAGTTATGCAAAGAAACAAAGAATGACTGAAATACTGAATGTTTCTGTTTACTGAAAATTTTGCATTTTATATTTGTTGCCAGCTCAACAGCCCAGGAAGTGGTTCATATACATACTTTTTGCAGCGGCAGAGTCGATGTCTCATGTGTCTTCCACTCCGCTGATGCAAGCCAAAGAGAAAAGCCAGTCAGAAACAGAAATATAACTACAAATAACATATTACATGTTATTTGTTTAATAAATTAATAAATTTAATAAAAAAGGTTTGACTTTACTTTTTTGCGTCTGCAGAGGATGATAGTGAGTACAACGAGGAGGATTATGATGGCTGCAGCACCGCATATGATCACCAGCATCCACGCACTCAGCACTGGCTCTGTAAACACCAGAAACACCCATCAAATAGACAGTTCATACCACACCGCGCTGTCAAAAAGCTTTGTGGCCACGAAGTCAGGCCCGTGTCATATTTCCTGCTCTCCTTTCTCTTCCTGTGCTTACCGATATTCATCTTTATCGCAGCCGATGTCAGCTGGGTAGAGTTCCTCTGCAGCTCACACCTCCAGATCCCCCGGTGCTCTTTGCTCACCTCTTTGACTGTGAGAACGTTGGTGCTATTGTCAATTATGACTTGGGAAGATGACTTAGGACTGACCCATTTGGCCTCCAAATCAGAGGGCAGCGGCTCTCCAGTGGTGCAGGCCATTTCAAGTCTTTCGCCATAAGTTAACGTTACTCCTGGCTTAGGGATGACTAGAGACAGAAGGAAGGGGAAAAAAAGAATGATAAGAAGAATATATGAACTTGAAATGTTTGTGTTTGTGTCCTATGTGCTTTTTGTGATTTGGCTGATGAAACCTGACGATTTGGGCAAAATTTCACAAAATGAAATCAGGAAAGCTTTAACACTTCACTATGAAAAATACCCAGTGACATGGAGGAACAGCCTGAATTACATAAGCGCTGGTTTAAAATGACCCATTTATTTAATTTCAGACTTTAATATGTAAAAACTTACAAGTGTTCTGACATGTTATATAGTTAAATCATTGTGTTTAAATAAGATTCATGGTATCATCCTATTCTTTTAATAAAGTTCATCATATAACAACAAGCTGGCCAGTGTTTTTGTGACAAACACACCAGGAATACTTCCCATAACAGCATAGTACAACAGAGCAAGAGCAGAAATATCACAAAGAGCCACGATTACCCAAAGAAATAAACTTTGACTTACTTTGCAACAATTCCACTTGCATAGAGCTGGTCAGAGTTTTGTCTTTCTCAAATATAACAGAGCATTTGTATACACCTTGGTCACCCTCTTTCCCTTTCAGTCTTGACAACGAAAAACCTCCAGGGTAGATATCGGGTTTGAGTTGTTTGTTTGGGCTTTCTCTCGGGTTTTTGAGATCTTCTTGTGACAGGGAGAAGAGCTTCTGAGGATTCCCATGTAAGGCCGGTTTAGGGATGAAGGAAAACTCAACCTCCTTAATCCTTGGTATTATTTTTTCCCATGACTTGTAGGGATGGATGGAAAAAGTGATGTTAAGTCGGGAGGTTGTAGATGTATAATGAACTTGAGGTGCAGGTGAAAAATCTAAAAGTAAGAGAAAAATAAATCATGAAAATGTTATCTTCAAGCTAAACGTGGATATTCATATAATGAACCGGCATGAGGAAATACACAGCAACTCACCCACAACTATAATGGAGAATTTAACTCTATGTTCTTTTTTATCATTCACCACAACACAGGTCCAATCTCCACTGTCTTGGCTATAAACATGGATTTTAGAAACACTGTCTTTCTTCCCCTGGGGAGTCTCCCAGTATATTCTGGGAGGGTTTTGACCCTGAGGCGTGTCTACCATGCAGTTCAGAGATATTTCATCCCCAGCCAGCAGAGGTGTATCTGGTGCCCCACTCACTGGCACAGAAAGAAGGAAAAGATGGCACATTCACATCAGGTAAACAGCTGGACAATAATAACGACATAAAACTATCAGGTATCTGAGTTGGACTGAGTGTCATCTTAAGGTTTAAAGAAAGAAAGTGACAAGTGAAACTAAAGTATTTTAATTAGTGCTAAAAAAATACACAAATTAACGCAATACTGCTGGGAAACATCAATTTTGATTAGATTTTTGACATGATTGAATTCTTTGCCTGTTGTTAATTCTTACCAGTAAGTTTGAGTAGTTTGAACGTGCAGGCAAGTTCACTGTTACGTTTATAGAAATATGTTCCAAAGTTTGCCTCCTGGACGCCTTTGATAACCAGCAAACCATCAGCCAAGGCCAATTGTGTACTCCAAGTTTCCTCTTCAATGACAAAATTAACAGAATTATTATTTTCATCACAGATAGATTTAGTTGTAGCATGCCAATATTATCATTGTCAAAGGCAATCATTTATTGGCCGAGATGATTCACCACTCACTGAGATCGGATTTTTTTCCACCAAAGGGGTTCAACCAGGCAATCTCAAAATTTATGTCATTGTAATTCCAGGATTCATAACGATTTGTACTGGAGTGAGCTGGTGCCCTGAGGGTAACTTCTCCTCCAACCTCAGCATAAATGACCTCCACATTCCCTATAAGAGTAAAAAAAGATATTCAGTTTAAGTGCAAATCCAAAGTTGAATATATGAATCTGCAATTTGTGCATCACCCGTAACTGTCTTGAGCACAGCGACGAAGAAGAAGATCGACTGAATTGAGCCGTGCATCATGGTCACACAACTGAAAAACAAAAAGGAAAATATGTGACACATCTCCAAAAATCTTTCTTATTCTCGTTTGTCAGCAACTCAAAAAAGCATGAAACTGAAATCATGAAAGACTAGGCTATTCAAAGAGCCTTTCATTAGGTCAGTTTTGAATAAATTCTTATTTACTTTTTGGTTTTTATATTGGGTTGTATGTAATCAAACTTTGTTGCAAAGTGAAATTGTTCAGCAGGAAGGAATGAGCGGTTTGTGGTGGTCTCAGATTTAGAGAGAGATTTGAGAAGGTAGAAGATGACGAGTTCACAGAGTTAAGAGTAGGCAGCCTGTGGTGGGCTTTGAATGAAAAGAACCAGACAAACGCTGGAGAGAAGAGACAGAGTGTGTGTTGTGGTGGGACCTGATTTAGTAGAGGTGCAGATTCGTATCCCTGTTCCCCCCTCTTCTCCTTCCACCCCACTGCCTCTCACACCCCCTCTCTTCCTCCCTTGTTCTACGAAAGACGGATCTCTCCACGCTTAAAAGGAGAAAAAAGAGAGACCACAGCACCGGCAGCACACCTAGGCTGTGGTTTAAGGTAAATGTCTCTCTTTTTCTGCCTGTTTCACCCCCTTATCTCTGTTTCTCTACTTCTCCGCTATGGGTTGTGTATGAAAACAGCTTTTTGGGCTTTTTAATTGAAGAATATGAACTGTAGTGCTTCATGAAAGGCACAAAAACACATTTTTCTCCCCATAATACTACAGGCTTTTTTTTTTTTGGCACACAATCTGCAGAGTTTTTTTATTCTTTGATGATATCATCTTTAATATTTATATGTCTTTCAAACCAGATCTGCAATTAAACTGAACTCTGAAGAATTGCAAAAACATTAATAAAACATGAATATTAAAAGGCCTTTAAAATATTCTAAAGGAAACATTATTTACTCTTAAAAAAACACAGCTTCTGTTTAATTCCATGAAAATTGCCAGAAATTTATTTTATTCTGATTTAGTGAATCTGTATAAAAATGTAAAGAAGGTAAATCAGCGCTGACATTTGGCCCTTTTAAGGCTTTAACTTGTGCTTCCACAGAAATTATAAAGATACGCCAATAGATATGATTAGAATATAAAGTTAAATCTTAGGGATGTTTTTTACTGAGGTTTGACAATTAATCTTTCAGCAATACAGAATAAATCAGAGCGCTGTAACCGTCTCACAAATATGCTCCAAACCAAGAGCGTATGTCTTAGGTTTGATTTTGCCGGGCCCTTGAACTACCTGGTATCCAGTAATTACAGGAGAAATATCCTACAATTATATGTTTTTGGTAGATGTCGTTTTCATTAGGAATAACATTTAGATTTTTACATTACATACAATTTAATGTTAGCGAGTTAAGTTTAATGAGACAATCATTCAATTCAACAAGTTATTAAAGATTTTTAATGAACAAAACTCAAAGTTTCTGCAATGCCGTCGAATTGATAAATGAGAAAAAAGCTATCGTTAATAGCCCGGTCAGTTAATTAATGCAACATAACACATTTAAATCCAAAATCCTTCAATATATGTAAATTATTTGCGCAGGCGTTCCTACGTTATACATAAATAGCATAAACAAATAAAAAGGCAACATTTTGTCAACATGTTGGATAAAATGTTTTCATTTTTTCTTAGAAGTGACTTGACACTTTGAGTGAAATGAATACAAGTGGAATCTGGAGAGAAGACTACATCGATGATAAACAGATGTTTAAAGTCTGCACCTGTGGACCTAAACCCAGAAACCAATGTGCTCATATGTGCAACATGATAAGGCTTCAGTAGTAGATACAGTTGCAGATGGAGGGGGAGGGGAAATGAGGGTCAAAACCAGAGAGATGAAGAAAAAGGAGAGTTCAGTACAGACAGTATTACAGTTAGATTTAGAGGGATATTCTAAGTAAATTTTTAATTAGCAATAACTTATTTTGCACTGAACTCACAAGATTTAGTAACACTGAAATTCTGCTGGACATAAAATCAGCTTTGACGCCATATTCAGCTAAGACTGTCATATTATATCTGATCTACAAAGACTTATATAACACTAGTTATAGCATTATCATATTATCATGTATTTATATACAAATACATTTTTCAATTAATAATTTATAAATTGCGTCCAGCAGTCCATTTTATACCGGTCATCTGTGGCGTACTTACCTGATCATAAATATGAATTTTGTGAAGCAACAAATACATATTCATCGTACAAAAGATTCATCATACAAAATGACAACAATTCAAAATTATTTAACCGTTTACATTTATCAGGGCTTGTTTTTGCTTCCATGATAGTATTAGTAGTATTAGAGAGTATTATAGTTTTATTTTTTATTTATTTTTGTTAGTTTTGAAACATTCACAGCCGCATGATTGTGTTGTTACTTTAACTTGACTGGTCGTTTGCACAAGTATGCAAAATAAAACATATCGACTCTTAGGCCTTGCTGGGCCTGCTTGGGTGCTAAACGTTGATGACTCTAAATTATTGCAAAAAGATGTACTTTTGACATTAAAAAAATTATTTCATAGTAATGTTTAAAAAAAAAAAAGAAAATAAAAGAAAACAGGAAGACAGACAGCATACTTACATACGTTCTGAGTGCCCTTATGTGCTCAGTGATCCGGAGTCAAGCGGAAATGTTCTGTGTTTATCTAATGAACGCTCTTTTAAAGCAGCGGTGCACCTCTCTCAGCAGCGATTGGTCTGGAAAAACAAACAGAGTTGTCGATCAAACCCTGAATTAGAATAACGATTCGGGATTGGTTGTGACAGACAAAGAGGGCAATATCCTTTCACAAACATTTTACAGAGTATCACCTAAAGTTTCTTTAAAGATGTACTTGATAGATTTTATTGGTGAATACGACGTAACAGAACCCATCACTTTGGGTAAATGTAATAAAACAATCATCTTATCCGTAAATTATAATCCATGTCTCATTTTATACATTTCTAAACCAGAATAACAATTAAATGAAAATTATTGTGAGACGCTAAAGTGTCTGAGTTGTCGACTGATTATGTGAGACAAAAACTTGTGATGGGTCTCCCAGGATTTATTATCTATCCTTAGCTGGTTCTAAATAGCTTTTTGGCCCAGTTCATCATATTTCAGTTCACCCTCGGGTGTAAAATGTACTGGTTTAGATGCGTAGTTAGTGCTTGGGAGCTCGAGCCTGAACTATTGGATTAAATTTAAAAAATGCCAATGAAATATTCAGTCTATTCTGAAATGAAACAGCCGGAGCAAAATACGCGTTCGAAGCGCTGCTGTGAGGAAAGAAATTTTCTTTATAGTTTTTTCGAACAGCAAGTAAAAAAGAAATTATGTAATGTATTTAATTTAACTTGAAAAAATACTCATGTTTTTCATGTTTTTCTTAATACAAACCTGATACAATGTAAGGTATAGGTAATGTTGTACATTTAAAAACTTCCATCTTCCAAAAATAATGTGTTATATTTGACTTCTTTCCTGGAATTACATGATTAGTTTCTTTCCGTGTCTTATTCCGATCTTAATTGTTCATCCGTGAAAAGCGTTTTCATAGTTCATTCTTATATTTCTACATGTTTGGAAAAATAAAAAGATTCTGCTGCATGAATACTCGTAGTTCTCTCATAAATCAATCAACTATCGGGTGGGTATTTTCTCAAATTTGACTACATCTATAAAGTTTAGAACATCAATTTATAATTGTTGGACAGATATGTCGGCTAAACGTACGCATGATATTCAAACCTGTATAAATGCTGACAACTCAACAAAAGGAACAAAAATAATCTAAGAATATTCTTCTTGAGTCTTTTTAAAGGGACAAAATGATGGACATCAGTCATTTTAATCTGTTCGTTGTCCTGCTCCATCAAAGTTGCTACACCGAGTATAAAAAGCTTAAATTTCATTTAAATGAAAACTCTTCACTAATTATCAACAACTTTCTTGTAACTGAAGATTCAATAAATTAAATTTTTAAGTTATAGCTACAGGATTTGTGCTGAATTCTAAGCAAAGTTTTAACTTTGAACAAATTCAATAGACCTGTTCAACTATTACAGAGAGCGGGGTTCACTAAATGTTTTTATATTGTTGAATTGTTCTTTGTTTTGTATTTGTGCAGGCAAATTTGCGTTATCTGTTAACTTTTAAAAAATGACATAGAAGCAGACAGGTCCTATAGCACCCTGCAAATTGAACAAACCTGCAAATAAGAAATTTTCTAGTTTTAATGTTTGTGACAAACAGACTTCTCTTCAGTATGAAGAGCTTTGCAGCAACATCTTTGAAATATGTTATAAGGAGTTGATTTATTTCACCTAAGATTATTTATTTCTGTGCAACACGTTCAAGTGAAATTTACGCACCTTCGGGAAAACCTGAACTGCATTCAGCAGTTCAACATAAGTTTTCAGATTCAGATTTATTTGGGTCATTGATATGCATCTTGTTGACATTCGAAATTCCTGAAATGGACATATACATATATATATATTTTTAACATATCCATGCTCGAAAAGGAGCAGGATGAAGAAAATCTTATGTTTCCTGCTCCCTTCCAAAATAGGGTTGTGTGTACAAATCTAACAACATTGTGCAGGACAGAACAATATAATACCATAGAGAAGCTAAATATCTGCTCACAGCAATCTCCACGTTTAACCTGCCATGGAATCCTGTCTGCACCAAAACCAGATGTTATAAAACATCAGTTCTCACCACTGTCCACAGCTTCTTGTTATGATATAACAGGACTGCATGTATAGTACAGTTCAATGACTATTAAAATAGTAAAATAGTACTGGTGCGGTACAATTACGACTAGATACTGTAAAAAACAGACTGGGTAAGTCACACCATAGACTGAAAACCAGTTGCAAGAATCAACAGTCTCCTGAAAAGGTACAGAAGTATAAAGTGAAAAGGAGACGAATCTGGAGTGAATTTTATGGAAAACTGCTTCAAACCAGCTTATTAACACAAAATAGAAAATAATATATAGCGAGACACTTTAACAGTGCAAATTTCTGCAGATCATCGAGACGGAGAAATTTTTCGAACTCAAACGCATCGCTGTGTTTACGCACCTTGCTTAAACAATAAAAACCTTTTTTCACAAAGTAATCAGGTGATCTGCTAGCAGACCCTCGTACCACGATATCTGAGAGCTACAGGGATCAGTTAATGATCAGTTCTGTAGAAATGACGAGGTGGTTTAGGGAGATGAACCACAACAAGGACAAAACAAACATCTCGCACACGTCTCATGTGTGTCTCTCTGAGGTTTCTCTGCCTGCCTCTCTACTGTCTTCATGAAGGCTTCACACCTGCTTCTGTTTCCTGTGAGCTTGAAATGAAACAAGCCTTTTTGTTTCCTCTTTAAAACAAAACCCTCAGGTAAATGCTAAGACTCTGAAAAATCTACTGCTAGGCCCTGTGTACATGAATTTTCACTGTCGAGAAGATTTGGAAACAAATCTGTTAAAAAAAAAGGTTTTTCAGGGTATAATTGCTTTTCTTGGTGGATGAATTTTGAATTTTTGTATTCGTGTCGTGATTTGGATGGAAAACACCTGAAAGTGAGGACTCCCTCATTACTCACTCACCTATTGAGGGCGTGTGTACCACACCGTGTCATTACTGAAAAAGAGAACGACAAAGTGTGGGCCACAAGTAAGAAACGAGGATGATTCACTCTTTTCACATACATGTCTTCCCTGCTCATCCTCCAGCCTCTCCTACAGAGGGTTTCCCTCACCAGTCACGCTTTGTTCTCTTGTTTTTCTTGTAATTAATAGCCGTGTTAAAATTATATTGTGTGTTTGGACTGAACATCTGAATGTCTGAAGGTCTACGGAGGGAAGTTTAAGAATCAGCGTCTGAGCATATATTCTGATGTTGTCACAAATACAAAAATGTCAGCGGAAAGGGGGCTGATAATGAGAGAAAAGTGACATTCTCCTCAATGACATGAAACATGCTGTCAGTTACATCATGGGGGAACTTCATTCAAGCTTCTTTGAAACCATCTTGTGAAACAGTGTACAAAGACAGAAAAGTTTACTGTCTCCCACACATCACTTCTTCATCAGCCATGCATGCTGATGGGTGAGTTATTTTTAGTTTGCGGGCCCCTGGATGATCATTTCGTCACAATGGAAATATAGGTGTGGATTCTCAACACCAAGGTCCTGACGAGAGAGAAATCATGTTTGAAAATCAAGCTTAACATTTGACCTTAAAGTGACGTGAGCGCACACATCTGTACAGTAGTGTTGATGGCTCACTTCCTCTTACGAGCAAGAACCTTAGAAACTTTACAAAAACAATGTTTAAAAGAAGTGAAAAACACCTGTAACCTGTCAGAGAGCCTGGCATTTCTAAGATTTAAAAATAAAAAAAGAACAAGAGAGACAAAGAGAAGCAGAAAATTAGCTGCAAAGTCAAGAACTTTCTCAGTTTTCAGGTGGAAGAGATGTTAGTGGTACATATTAGTCTAACTGCGTATATTTAAAGAATAGATTCAGAGAAATGACCAGCTGCAAATCAGTGAACACACAGCTGTAACAGCAGTCAGTAATGAGCAACACAATCATTAACTGGCTCCATAGTTGTTGTTCTCCAAAAATTTGGTTAAGACAAGCGGATTCTTAGATTTGGCACAGACTATTATGCTTTTGTTCTTTTTTATTCAACCCTTTTTTGACGGAAAATGGGGAGAAGAGAGAAGTGTTTAAAAGGTGCTATCTAACTGTGAATATCATAAACCTGAATAAGACCTTCCATGAACCTGGCCAGGGCGAGTTCAGAGACGGCATGTAACATGGAGGGGCGCGTAAAAGGAAAAGCTGCTGAACCGTAACATGTCAAAACAGCAACATAAATGTCTGTGGATACAAGAAAAATAGTTTCCTATCATTTACAGATTAACAAGACATAGAGTTTTACTTTAGTTTAACACAGCTTTCAGGTTTATAAAAGTAGCATAACACAACCTCACCTGCAATAAGCTGAAGGAGAATGAGGTAAAATATCTAACCATAAACATGCAACACTGTTCACACCATAGATGGCTGAGGCTGGCATCAAACTCAGAGATTGATGAAAAACTAAAAGCCATTATGATTCATGATTTATGCATTTACAATTAATTAAATACAGGGGTGCAGTCGCCTACAGTATATTCTGTTAAATGAGTCTTTATTTCAGGAAATAAAGTGTTCAGAAGGAGATTATTAAGCATATTACTGTCTCAAAGTGCTGATTAGGTTTAAGCTAATGAGGGTTATGATGACGTTAGTTTACCATGGAAAATCTGTCGTAAAGTTCCACTGCGCCTACATACGTGTCTTCACAATTTACTGTTTGTGTTGCAAAAGTTGCTTCACTGTATTTCTGTAAACAATCAAGATGACTAAATTACTCTTAGTTTATTTTTAATATTATCAACACTAGACCAGATCAACTGGTATAGAAATAAAAGAAAGTCACTGCTCTCTTAAAACAATACGGCACCAAAACTCAGTTTTCAGTGTCAGAAATACTTATATATCCGAGAGATGTTTATACTTGGTTTTAGCATTAAATAAGCTCATTAGAACTCACTGCATGATACACTGCATCTGTATTTTGTAGAAAAATCCTTTTTTGAAACACCAGAAGACATAATAGGTCAGAAAACCTCTGCACTCTGCCTCGGGTTACGTTTTTGTTCTCACTGCTTGAACTTCCCATGAAGGGGGATTTCTATTTCTTTGTTGAATTCATCGTTCCTAAAGCAAGGCCGCATGAACAATTTAAACGTGCTATTGTTTCTAAGAGTTATCATTTGTTCTTATTGACAGGACATGATTTTCCTTAATGTGGCTCAATGCTAAAAGTGTTGCTGTTTAGATGAACTCATCCTTTTAACTTGATACGTTTGCCTTCCATGTCATAAAAACAATGACAAAACAAAACACAGATACTTCACCTAATTAACATAGCTGCTTAATATTGACCACCTGTCATACAAAAGTGTGTACATCCATCAAGTTTGATCTTGTACAACAGACTTCGACCAATTTAACAATCGGGGTTTAATTTCCTGCTTTACCTCGTTACCTTTTGCCTGCAAGAAGACATCTACTGGTAGAGCAATAACGGTGGAAAGGCTAACAGAAGCATCTCTTATATACAAATTTACAACAAATAAGAGAATATTATCAGCGTAGAACTGATCAGCTATCAATCGCAACCTGCAGGTTATTTAATCATGAACCAGACAAGCTGCTGTGATGACTGAAACCTGCATGTAGCTGAAACAACACACAAAGGGAGTTTACAAAGGGGGAAATCACCCCGCAGATGATGACTTTACATTGACAGACTGTGGAGACCCGGTTGTTTAACGTGTATATAACTTACAGTGGGTCGGTTTGCACCTGCAGGTGCAGCACAGCAGACTGGAGCTCTGTAAGCCGTCTCCTGCTGCTCTAAAAACTCACATTTCAACGTTTTGATTCCGGCACTGTTGTTTTACCCTCAGCATCAAAATGTGTTTGGCACATTACAAGGTTTTCCAGATGACTGCAAGTCTTCGTTTTCCCCATGACAATGTTCACAATAAAAAATAATATACTCAATATAAGAGAATTGCATTTGTGATAGAGCTCCTGGTGGAAGGACAACCTTAATGGAAATAGAAGAGGGAGGAACATCCACAGCTTCATGAATTTCAGTTTCACTTTGAATGGCTGTGTATGTGTGTATGTGAGTGTGTTCATTTGTGTAAGACAATGAAAAAGAGAACTGACTAATGCAGGTTATTATGAAGCCAGGAAAAGGGAATCCTATTGTCTCACATGAAAACACCCCCGGTGAACAGACAGTTATGCTTTCATAACAGGGAAACAAAGCTTGGTAATCGCCTACAGAGGAGAACAAAATACACATTAAGCCTCTATAGTTGCTGTGAATGTGGCAGAAATCATGAGTTGCTGCCACCAAACTCCAGAGCAGAAGAAATGAAAGAAATGTAATGACCTGAAGTCATGGTCCTTTATTTTGAATCCAGTTTCTGGCATGAAACCAGAAGTGAAACAATCATATTTTTGGTCATATCGAATCAACACTGAGGTAATAATTCCTTCAGATTTCAGAACAATGCAGCAGGATGATGATCCCAAACACACAAGAGACTATCAGCTTTTATAGCCAAATATGGGAGCAGCATTAACTAGCCAGGTCAGTTATCCAATCTCAATCCACTGAACAGACAGACGGGAAACAGTCCTCAGAATCAGCATCAAAATTAGGCCTGCAGTAAAGTTCAGAACTGCCAGAGTGTCATCATGGCTGCGGGTATCAACGGGATGAAGGCCTCAGAAGATCATCAAACACGCACAGCGCAACCTCTTTATGTTAAATCTTCACTTCATTTGGACAAATACATTGTTGACCTCTAAAGTTATGTCAGAATGTGAGACCTTTGTCTCTTTCCATTTCACAGGATAAGAAATCTAACTATGGGCAATCTTTTATTTCAAACTTCTAAGATACTGCAATATTTCGCTAACATGAAGTGCATTGCTGTCTTCTGTCAGGTAAGAAACCCGCTCACAAATCTGTCTTTATAATATACCTGATAAAGACTTTTTTAGCAAACTTAAATAAATCCAAATATGCAGACAAAACAACGAGCAGGAAAACATTGCTTTATAAACAGCTTGTTGCAGAGATTAAGCTGGTCAGGGATCAGGGAAATGTGGTGGACAAATTAGCAAAAAGGAAAAAAAGTGAAAAATCAAATTCTTCTTTATGATGGTTTTGGTGTTTTTTTTTTAACATGACTGGTTTTAACAATGTGTCGCTGCCCGATGAAAAACTGGTATCTCAAATCAGATCTCATTGGAGAACCTGTTTTTCATCGGACAGCGACGGATGCCTTTACTTATGATGTCAAAGTAACCCGCCTGCAGTTCTTGACCGCTTAGCACATTTACCCCATTATAATAAATAATAATACAATTTGACAGAAGACCCCCAGAACCGTTGAATAGTTGAGATCACATAGTAAGCAATGCATCAATAAAGACAATTTGTTGACATTCAGAGCAACGAAAACAAATCTCTGCAATTTCCAGATACAGAACATAGTTAATAAAGACGTAGTTATGCCCAAGTCCCAACTTAAAACATAACAAAAGCTTTGCTTGCATAAAGTTCAAATCCAGGCATCAAATCTTTAAAAAACATCTCAATTTCAGCGTTTGATTTATTGATGTTGCACTATTTTCAATTTAGGAAATGATTGCATTCCGTCTTTAACTTGCATTCTAAACATCTTCCCAAGTTCTTTGGACAGTATAGGTGAAACAAACTGTTAACTTCGTTTAGTCAGAGATAACGAAATTCGCCTCAACTACAGTCCCCAAATATCTATAAGACTGAAATAATACTCATATGTGTATTCCTCATTGTAGTAATAGATTATACCGGACGTCATTGATATTCGTCTATTAAATGTTTTCAGATAATCTGACAACTGAGTGAGACAGGGAACTGTTTGATAAATATCATGAATACAACTGAAGCAAATCTTCTAACAGAAGACATTTTGTCGGCTACAATTGTTTTTTTTTTTTGCCAGGAGCGACCGTGAAACCCAGTGGGGTCATAATCACCATGTTGTGGCTTAATATTACATTTCGATCATCAGGAAATGTTACTGATGCAAGACTTGGCAAGAAATACTGGATAATTCCTCAGCATCCAAGTAAACTTCATTGTTTTTTTTAAATTTGTTCAAAATATTTAATTTATTTTCACTGTTTCTTCACTGTTTGATTGGATCATCATTTAATCATATTTTGTGGCAAAATCCATGGAAAAGCAGGAATTACACGGCCCCTTTTTAAAGGTGGATCCTCATGCATCTTTATTAAAAACGTATGTATGGCATTTCCAGTTTAAAACATCTGCACACGCTCATATGTATTTTCAGCACCGTTTACATCATCGGTTCATGTGTAAATCATATTATTTCTTTACTGCTGCAGATATAAAAACTCATTTTTCTGCACATTATATTATGTGTAATTGTGCATGTACAACAGCTTATTTTAATATTGAGCAACACAATGAAGCTGCAGTCAGTCTTTACAATGAAACACTACATAATACATAATCAAAATAGATTTTTAGATTATTTCCCCTTTTAGGATTTATTTTATGTTAGGACCTCAAGTCATATTAGAAAAATTTTGCCAATAATTATTTTCATCTGGTTCTGTAAATAAATACTCTTACCATTTATTGTATCCATGTATAGATATGGTCAAATAAACAACAACTCAATCTGCCTTTTAACAATACTGCTATTATCTGCTGTACTACAAGTCTGTACCCATTGCCAACAGATATATTTAACAACGTGCAAGCTAATTTGTGTAGAATTCTTATAACTCGACTTTTACTTCCCTAAAATTTCTTGCAAAATTACTGAAGAGTGGGTTTCATTTGAATAACATGAGCACACGTTTAGCACCCAGTCGTTACTGTGATTGCAAAAATCATCTTTCTGCCAGTTTTGCATAATGTTCCAACTTTATGCAACACAAGAGCTTCATAAAAATGCAGTTTTAAGTATTTTTTGTGATTTGGTATTTGAAATTATCCTCATTGTCGTAAGTGTAAACAGATTACGTTGACATCTGAAGTCTGATTTAAGGTCCACGGAGGGTCAGAAATACATAACAATACTTGTACGTGGGAAATGTATTAAAAGAAAAATTATAAAACAGCTTTTGAATCATTCAGTTTTGCTGACTTTTGATTCAGCTCTTGCATTTCCTTTCCTTTTTTAAATAAACTTGATACGCTGAACATTGGCTTTAAACTTTACCTCGTTATTTACTGATTAATTTGGATAAATTGCTTTGGCTTTTTGGGACAAAACAAAATAAACAAAGCCCAACAAGTTTAAGACTAGTCAACCCTTTAGTGCAGTGAAATAAAAGATGTAGAAGCAGTGAAATTTGGAATCTTGCCTCTAATTGTTGCGATAAGAGAGGATCTCTTGCCTCGTCCAGGACATTCGCTCGTGAATGAAACATTGATTCATGTCTTTGACTAACAAACCTGAATTATTTGTCCTCTCTCCCTGTGATTAAATCAGCTTTCATCCAGTAGGATATTACATATAAATACAGAACATTTAGGTGTATACTCACATGTGATGTTCTCAGTACAGCGCAGAGCTCAGCTTTGACATTTGGTAGGTTGTGTTCACTGCAAGTTCCTCTTTCATACACACTCACAGACAGGAAGTCGCACACCACTGTGATCCCATCTTCTCTGTTTTGTTCTAAATGGAGATTTCAGATTGGGATTAAACTGACAAACACAAATAAAGAATAATAATATGCAAAGAATGAAATAACTGATCACAGAGCAATATTATTCTTTAATTGCATATGAACACATAGAGTGTGTATGCAATTAGTGATGCTGTGTGACTGAGTAAACAGGTGTTAGGTGTGTTTCATTGCATGTGGGGTCAACACCTGCGTTGTGCTGCACCAGTTGTGGGGAATCCAGAGTTTTGGCATCAATGCAGGCAAAGCTTCTTATAGCAAAAGAGTAAAAGTGATATGTGGAGCAAACACATGAAAGTATTCACTCTTTGATTGTTTTACTACGTAATATTACTTATTGTTATATTAGTACTGCACTTTAAATATATTTGGACAACTTATCCACAGTTTTAAACCAGCACCTTGAAACCACACAAGTCCTTATCATCACACAGTAGAGAATCACAGGGAAACAATGAAGATTCAGCCTCCCGTGCTGTGTGTGCTGATGTGTGATATTGTGATTTTATCTCACTGATAGAGACCGCCCTGCTGTTATATGAGGATTGAAACACGTCAGGGAACTTTGCACTTGAGCTTCTTATTGATTTGATAAAATAAAGACAAACGTTGGATTTAAAGCGACAATAATTTTATTTGTGACAAGCAAGATATTTTTCAAAGATCAAAGATACAAAAAGGTAAAATCACATGTTAAGATGCATAAATGTTAAAAAAGAAAGAGAAGTGAGGAATGCTTCAGTCAAGTAGCTGAAAAAGCTCAAAGTGGCAACAGCATTGCATTTGGTTGAATTTCCACCCAGAACAAACGCTCATTTACATTCATGCCACATTCTCTCTGGAGTTGTCTTCCACTTGCTCTCTCCTTCTCGCCATCGATATGTACCCTTCTTCCTCCTTTTTCCCCTCACTTTAATTCTTTATTTCTCGCCATCTCCTCTCTCCCCTCTCTGCCTTTCATGTCACTGCGTTAGCAGGGATGGTTGTAACGCGAGTGCTGATGGCTTGTCTTTGCTGCGTCCTTGCTGTGGTTTTGCTGCAGCTGCTGAACTGTGATAAAGATAGTGAAGAGGAGAAGTTTTCACACTAATTACAACACAATAATGAAGCGCCCGGTAAAAGCCACAGTGAAAGCCAAGGTCAAACAGTCAGTCATGTAAATTTGAGCGGAGTCTATTACAGAGCATCTGAAAGAAAGTGAGACGAAATTACTGGAAAGGGGTTACAGGGATTTTTTAATAGATAGAGGACAGCTAAGAGAATTTACCGCCCACACTGGCAGTAGTCGTTGGGCCTCAACTGCTGGGCGCGCTTCATCCTCTGGACTTTCCTCTGTAAAAAGAGCAGGAAAATATTTAACAATACTTTTTTGTTGTCACCAGAAACCACTTCTATTTTATTTCACCTTCCTATTTCAATTGTCATTGAAGTAAATGAATTCTATGTTAATGATTTTCTTCATTTACCTTCTTCTTTTTGACCTTCTTGCACATAATAATGACACAGGTGATCAGGAGGATCAAAAGCAGGCAGCCAGCTCCAAGTGCAGCCCACATCCACCATTCAAGGCCCAGATATTTTACAGCATCCCGGGATTGATTGTTTTTGTCCTCAGGTTTTTTGTCATCAGAATTGTTTTTCTTTGATGGTGGGGGATTGCTTGGAGTAGTTGTTTTAGGTTTTGGCTCTAAAAAAAAGAAATTATATCAGATTTGATCATATTTGTATATTCTGTGTTCTGCTAACATATACAAGTTTTAATCACTAGCAGAAGCATTCCTACCTCTTACAGTGAGAGTCAGCTGTGCTGTGTATGTCTCTCCTTTATAGGTCACCACACACTGCCAGGTGCCTGCATCTGAGGTTGCTATAGGTTTGAGTTTGTGTGTCTGTTCACTGATGGCTGAACCATCTGGCTTCTGCCACATTACTGTAAGACTTTGATCCACACCGTTTACCAGACATGTGAGTGTGACCTCACTGCCTGCATCAACATCTTTAGAGGGGGTCGCAGAGACTGGCACAGAGACGGACAGCAGACAGGTGGAGGATGCAGAGAGAACCACAAAGACAGATGAGAACCACATCAGCACGACATCCAAATAATGATCAATATTACAGATAATGTGGCAGTATGTTGTGATATGCGTTGATGGGATGATGGTTACTTAATAAAGCTGAGTTTTACAGTATGAAATAAGAAATTCAGCAAAACCACACAGAAAATGAGGATTCATGATGTGAAAACAGCTGTTTAGGGAACTTTAAGTTTAATAGAATAAGTCTTCACCAAGAATAATGTGCTAAAAATTGCACTTGTGGTTCAAAAACATCAAATGAGATGAAAACATTAGATTTAAAGGTTAGAGTCTCATTCATTACATATCTTTAGTCAGTATGATGTCGACCAATTGTTTTTCTGTTGTCTGATTTGGATAATTTTATATTGTTTTCATGAATCCTACAGTTTAGTACAGGTCCTGCATACTACACGTGTAAAACAGGAGATTTCACACATTAACACATTAATGTTCAGCATTAAATGGAGTTAATAAAAAAAAATTCACAGCAATAATAAACAGTTTACATAGTTTCACGTTTTCTTTTTTAATGGTAGAATTCACTGAAGAACAAGAATCAGGTTGCATGACTCTTTATTTTTTCTTCTTTTTTGGTGCCAGGATCTGCTACTCACCCAAGACTACAACAAGTGTATGTACATATTTTTGTCCATCTGCTTCACATCTGAACTCTCCAGCATCTCTTTCTGTCACTTTGGAAATATCCAGGTTTGTCCCCCTTACTGTTGACCTTGACGCAATATCACTTGTTCCTAATACAGGATTAATATAAAGACACAACCTTATATCTTATTAATTGCACAGAGACTATCTTAAAACTATACAAGTATTTTTATTTTGAGTACCTTTGTTAGGGAAGCCACTTTTCCCATTTATTCTTATAATCAGGTCATTCCCTTTAAACCAGGAAATCCAGTTGTTGCTCTGAACTCCACACTTCAAGAGAACTTTTTTCCCATCTTCTGCGATGAAAACTTTTCCTGCTGCAGAAACTGCACAAAGTACTAAAGAGAGAGAGAATAACATCCATTTAAACAGCTCTCCTCTTTGCAAGAAAGTACCACAAACAAATAAACGATACAAAGATATGATTATGATTGATGTTCAGTTTTTTTAACATTTATTTTACACAGGGGTTAAGGGTTGACCAGGTTGGAACGACTAAAAAACAAAGTTTATATAGATTTTTTTCAACAAGATTAAAAGTTCATGGACGTCACACGACTCATCATTATGTTTTTCAGGAGTACGCTCACTCACCAAATCCAAACCACACAATCATCTTCATTCTGTATCTTTAGATCTGAGGAGAAAACAGTAAAACACATAAATGGTTGTTTCTGTGAAGGTAAGAGAGTCCAAAGTAACACTTCAGCCATTTTACAGACACACCAGCAGCTTCTGTTTGACAAGAGAGATTTACCAAGAAACATGTGATCTGTAACCAACAAGTCTTTCAGTACCTCCCATAAACACACACACACACACATACACACACACACACGAGAAAAATGGCACTGAGAAGAAATTCTGCACATGTTGTAGCTCGTTTGATTTCCTGGATCATTGATGCAAGACAATTCCGGATGCTTTAGTTTCATGTTAATGTGCATGAAAAATATGGTGGAAAAAGGTTTCTGAGAGGTTTTGTGGCTGATAAAAAATGATAAACGGGTAATTCTCATAGTAAATGTTTCTGTCAAATATTTTGAGATTTTGAAAAGAAGTAAGAACTTATATCCACAAGCTGAAATACTAATGTACAGATTTGCTCATTCACACCAGTTAAAATAATCCGACCAGTTCATTAAAGTTAACATAAGTGCATAAAAATTGTTCATAAGTTTAGTTAAAAAAATTCTTACATTTCACATTAATGATAATTAATCTTTGCAACTCAAAATCAATTTGATTCTGAGGTTCACAGACCAGTAAGAAAAGCTGCTGAAGAAAAAAGCTTCATGAGAGTCAGAACAAGCAAATGCTTAAAGAAGCTTTATACCACATTTATCTATCTTTTCTATATTTTGTTTGGAGAGTTTCCATCAGGCTCCTTCTCAAAACTACATGTTTGAAAAAAATATCATCTTAGTAAAACATACGGACATTCCACACGTTTATCAGGAAATTTGTGCATTTCTTATCGCATTTAGTCTCCATAACGGCACAAAATCGGATCCGGAAGAGGAAATGTTAACCTGAAGTTAGTTTACATTTCAGATTCTTAAACGTACAATAAGTTTGAGATCTCACCTTATTTAAAATCAGTGCAGCGTCTTTGAATCTGTTACTGAAGGCAAAAATCTTTCCTCATCCTCTGAGCTTCACTTTGTCGAAAAACAAGTGTGCAAGGATGCAAAGCCTGTAGAAGGCGGAAGAGAAATGAAGAGAAAGCAGCTTTCTGGAAAGTTGTAGGCCAATGCAAACCCCAGCGTCATGTGGGTTTCCTACTTATATGTCTGTGTAATCTTGCAATCTAGTCCTGGCAATGTGAACACAGCTCTCATAAAAACTGAAGCAAGTTCTGTGAAATGACAAAGTTTTTATTCATTTCTGAAAAAAAAACAACCAGGCAAAACTGCTGATGACAGGTTTTCATCAAATTTGTTCCTGTTCCATGACTATGTTTATAAAGAATTATGAAGAAACCACATGGGGAAGTAGAGACGAAATGATCAGCAGGGACGGAAAAATTAGACCAATCTTTGACAGAAAGACAATTCTTTATTTTCACAGCAGAAGTAACAAGCGCATTCATTTTCCAAATAAAAACAAAGTAAAACATCAATCACCCAGGTATCACCCTTACCAAACCTTTAAGAAAAAACAAGTTCATTTGGTGTTTTTATTTGTTTTTTATTTTTTGTGA
>JAVQJG010255573.1:0-16283 GCA_036024015.1 Craterocephalus amniculus | reverse complement strand
TGATTGCGCATATGTACGAGTCCAGGGCATTTTAGTTAGCGAAAGCGGCTAGTTTTTTTAGGATTGGTGTGACGCTCTCTCTCTGCAAGGGTTCATTTTTGGAACGTCCAGACTCCGATCAGCCAGTAAAAGCGTTCCCCTTGTGATCCGGAGTCAAATTATGAAAGTTAAACCCCATTATCCAAGAAAAAGTGTCACACAAACGCTAAAAAAAATAGCCGCTATCGCTAACTAAGCTAGCCGGACGTGAAATCGGGTATAGTCCCTTTAAGGAGTTTCTGCCTTTCTCGTGCGAATGTGCAGTGCTATAAATGGTGACAGTGGTACTGCAAACTGGAAAGATTGTTTATCAAGGAAGGAAAGAGAACACGATGACATCATTACTATGACTGTGCGCTGGCTGATGGAAGGTCACCAAGGCTTCATGCCACAGGCTTTCAGTTTATGGGAGTGTGAACACACTGAGTATGTGTGTGTGTGTGTGCAAGAATGTGAGTGTGTGTACGCTCTGTTCTCTTCACTGCGAACATGTCAATGCTTAATCTGTTTCATAAATAGGAAATGTCCTGTTATACAGTTTCATGGTAAACCATTGTATGAGAAGTAAAGGTATGAATACCATTACCTTTTTTATCATACCGCCATATCCTGCCTGCACTATCAACCGTCTGCAGTCTTTTATATGACAGGGTGAGTGTGCAAGTCAGGTTGACCGGGAGTTGTGTGTAAGCTCATTTCTTTATATTTCCAAGGAGCCAAAAGTTCTAAACATCTTTTAAAGTTTGTTGTAATGGTAGATTACTGCACCTACTTCCTGTTTCCCTGGCAATAAATGAAGAAAAAGTGGTGGCTGGAGACTTCTGCATATTGCTGTACACCCCCTTTTGGCTTCTATTTACATAAAAGTGTCAAACTGTGCGCTAAATAAGATTACACGATTAACTTCTGCTGCATCACCCGGAAGATAAGTATGAATATGTTCCTTGTAGAAGAAATACAAACTAATTTAGCAAGTAAATAACTACAAATATTTATTTTTCCTGTTAGAAGAAATGATTATCCTTTACATCAGAGATGAATGACTTCACACAACATACTGCGGATGTATTTAGAAGTCAATTGAGCTTTATCTTCAGCTCTGAGAAACTAAAGGAGATAAAAAAATATAGTACTTGGAAATAAGTAACAATGAACAGATGGGGCAGCGGTATTTCGCATCTTATTTATCTGATGTCAGTTTAAAAACAAAGATGTCCAATTTCGTAAGATTCCTGTTTCTTCTATTCCTCTCCCCGATGTCTGTTTGCAGTCTCGTCCACACGCAGGTCTCCAGAGGGAGATGCGAAGAGAGGAGGCAAAGAACTAAAGTAAGGATGAGCAAATAGAATTCCAAAGAAGGGACATGTCCCACTTTCCTCCCAGCTCCTTCCTACGTTAGTTTTTGCTCCATCCTAACTTCCGTTCACCCTCCTGCTGTATATCAGCACAGCCCTGCATCCAACCTGCAACACTGTCTTGAACATCTACTGTGCAGTTATGTGGTTTACTGTAGGTGAGGTAATCCCAGCTTTCTACAGTAGGGATAGCTAGATAGCTGGGGGGGACTAAAGCCTAGAACACTTAGGGAACCATCCATCTATCCATCATCTTCTACCTGATCTTCAGTGAATCTATTTATGCAGGAAATCCACTGAAGGAAAACCTCAGTGTTTGACTGGAGGGACTTTCCTATTTGGACTGAGGTTTCTGGGGGCCACCATTAGTACAACCTCAGTTCACATACAGTACCATGTGAGTGTGTGTGTGTGTGTGTGTGTGTGTGTGTGTGTGTGTGTGTGTGTGTGTGTGTGTGTGTGTGTGTGTGTGGGTGTGTGTGTGTGTGTGTGTGTGTGTGCCTGTCTCGCTCTCTTTCCAGTCCCAGAGACCACTTAAAACACATTCCTGTTGCTATTTAACACAACGACTTAACAGAGCTCAACAGCTGATGTCTTACAAACTAGGAGAGCAGTTAACTGTTGGGGTGGGTGCAGAGGGCTGATGCAGCGTAGGGGCTGTGGGATTTAGCTATAACCTTAACCACAGGAAGAAGATGAAATATGAAACCTTGTAATTTCCCTGAAACTCTTCTTGAGTTGTGTGTTTTTGTGTAAGTTTTTTATAGCTACACTCTTACCTCTAACTTATTTTTTTTACACTATTAGTTATCTGGCAGAACATAGTGGGACACAGAGTGATATGTAGTCTGTACAGATTGATCACAAACCAAGAAGCTGTCCCCCTGGGTCATGATGTCATCGTCCTAAAAATTGTATAGGCAAGTGATCTGGAAGGTAAAATAAAACTTTAAAGTTGCACATGTTATATCTTGTCACATCTGGATTCATACTCAGCTTGCAGCCATGTACATTTGTTCCAGTAGAAAATAATCACAAGGCACATTTTTGAGTTACCTGCACTACGGATATGTTTTTGATTTTGTCAGTTTGCACGGATTTGCACGTGTGTCTGGCATATCTGATCAAAAGATTGCAAATGATGGTGAAACCAGGTAAAAAGGCAGAATGAAGCATAGGAGGACCACCGTGAACTTTGGGGTCTGCATCTGATGATTTGTGTGGCACCACTGGGGTCAGTGGGTAAAGTTCAGAGTTGCATTTGACAGTATGCATGTCCCTTTTGATTTAGTTGGATTTTTTGGGGGGGAAAATGCTAAAATACCCAATTGCATACATTTTTACAGCACTGGATTTTCTTTAACTTGAACCTGAGCCCAGTGAAAAAGGATAATAGTTATAAAGTCACATTTGATTTCTTCTTTTTTTCCCTTTTTTAAAACTTTAAGTTCTGAAGTGCTATTTTTTTACATCGATATGGGGTAAGATAACCAGGAGCATGTATAATGAGTGTCAGAAAGTTTTAGTGTCTCACATTTATGTTGCATTGCCTTAAACAGTTTGAGGTGCTGCTGTAAGCAAGGCTGTTTTGTTGAAAACCTGCTGATGTACTTAATGGTTCATCAACATGGAGAAAACACTGATTTGGTTTTCAGGATGTTTCCCATAAGGACACAGATGTTTAGAAAAAATGTATGTGTCTACACGAACCACTGAAAACCCTGCAGTTTATTTGCCAGGCCTGGTGGTGTGGCCGCAGAAATACCCTAAAAACAGAGAATAAAATATGGAGCATGTGCAGAAACTCATGCAATAGGAACAGATATTCAAAGCAGATGACAGAAAAAATGACAAAAAATTACACATTTGTGTACATTTTGGATTGTTGCAGACTGCAGAAAAAGCCATATGCTTAGCTTCTACAGCATGAATGCAAAATGGCAGAGTTTGTACATATGAATGAGGTCGGGCTATGGCATCATCGGTTCAGGAAAGACCTGTACAGGTTCATATTAAATTCAGTTTAGCCACAGGCAGCACATGGGTACAAGCCCATGTACCCAGCAAAAGGAGGACTTGACTTGACAAATTTAAGTTTTGCTTTTTAATTATTTTAGCTGTGATGTTGATTAATGTCTGGAGACAGGACAAATTTAACTTCAAAAGAGCTTTTATTCTTGTCCAAATAGCTTCCTCGGAGAGAATAGCGTACTTTTCAACAGTTTTTGGGCAGGAGGAAAACGTGACATGCTGATGTTTGCATTCCTCTGCAGATGCATGTAGACTTCAGAGTGAAGTAGGCATTTTCCAACATACACACAGTTCCAGCACGTTTAGACTGCAAATGATCGTGATTGTAAATGACAGCGTAGCACACAACGCTTGGCACTGGCAGGAGGGCTTCAAATAGAACATTCCAGTGAAACACCTCCATGAGCACTGTTATGTTCCTCCTTAAAACATGTGGTCTCACTTTGAGGCTGATGATAGAGGCTTCCTCAGAGTGTCAGACGATTAAGTCACACGAGGGCACACACACACAGGGCGGTACACAGTCTCCATCTTGTTAGGGAAGCTATCTAATGATCTGAGGTGACCACTGAGTTTATAAATAGGCCCTGCGATTGCTCACATGAACTGGTATTGCATTAAGTGCATAAAGTAATGCACTTGAGAAAAAGCCAAACAACCTTGATGTGAGAAAGAAAATGAGAAGCTGAGGTCACTATCAGCAGAGAAAAGCAAAGAGAGAAAGTCCCTCTGGTTAATTTGAGAGAGATGGTAGTTATTATGAGGACAGATAACATATGGGAGCATGTGGAAAGAATCACAATCAGAGAGTCAAACACACGCAAGCACAGGAACACAAACATCCTGCCACAAACACTTGTTCCACACACATGCAATATGAAATATGACCCCCGTAAACAACATATTTAACAACGGTATTTTTACAGTAAGTCTCTCTTCCCAGTGTCTTGTGTGTGCAAACCTTTTTTTACGTCATTTATCCACAATTACCGTTTGCTCATTTGCACACTCACAATAACACACACAGAGACATACGAGGAAGTATTTCCCTACCGCACTGGAGCATGGACAGGCCAAAGCTCACTTTTCAAGAGGGGATGCTTTGAGTTCCAGAGGGGTGCACATGAAAGAGCAGCAGAATATAAAGGAGTGCCCAAGGATACACTGTGGCGCTCAATGTGAGGACAATTTAGCCCTGATGGAAAACCTGGATCAAAGGCCTGGCCTCCATAATTGCACATTCCCCAACAAACACTGTGCCATTTGAAGAGCGGGCCAGACCTCCGGACTCCTGAGACCCGCTCCTGTGCACAGACGCAGGCAGCACCATTCCTTTCACCTTGCTATGTTCTCTATCTCAATGTCTCGCTAAGAGATTAGAGAAATGCTTTCATTCCAAAAGTGCTCACAATTTCTCTTTGAATGTCAAGATACTGACAGAGGCTGAGACAGCCCTCAAAGCCCCTCGCCTCTTTTGTTTAAGGTCATCAAGTCATGGTTATCACCATGACGAGTCACACTGAAAACTATGAGAAGACTCAAACGCATAACTCCACCAGAGTTCTGTCTTAGTATTCTTGTATTGCAAAAGCTTCACCCATAAAAGGACACGTTAGGCTTTTGGTAATGTAAGCAGTTCACAAATGAATGACTGCAAAATTAGTTACTGCATTCCTGATTCATTCTGACAGTATTAGGATTTTGCGTTTTCTAAATCGAAAGCTTATTTTTCTGAAGGGAGTCTCGTGTGCACGTGCTGAAGCTCTCCATGTCCTTACCTGCAAAAAGATGTTGGAACAGGAAATAGTTTTAAAACCAAAAGTTTTGTGCTCCCTTGAGCCCTGCCCATAGGTTTCTTCCTGTGCACGCAGGTTGAACCACCAAAATGTAGTTTCAGACCTTGTAAATCTTGCTTGAACATCCTCACTCTGCTGCAGGTGGGAGACCTCTGGACATTGTGGAATGTCTTGGCTCTTTTGCGAAGGAAGTCATACGCAAAAAAAAAAAACTACAAATCTGCTTGAGTTTGACATAGAACAGATTATCTTGTGTAATCTTAAAGAAAACACAGGCTGACTTATAGCTCCATAAAAGCCTGATTTTGTCTTTCTGTATGTTGATTTGCAACATGTTCAACACTTTCACTCATCTGAACTGTATGATTATCTACAAACTTCTGCATCTAAGACCAGCGCTGTCAAGTTGCCTCCACTTTGCTCTGACACCATCCTTAATTATCAATGTGCAACGCCCCCGACGCTCCACAGACAGCAACGGAAAACGAGTACGGTTGAACTCACACTGTCAGCTCTGCATGTGAGTCTGTGAGTTGCTTACTTCAGGACCTCTGATGGTTTTATGTTGCGTCTAGACTTTAATAAGTGGTTGTGTTTTCCTGAGAGCACACCCCAAATCTACCCCAAAAGTCCTATGGCCATGCTTTCATAATAAAATACTATATGCACGTGTTGTTGGATTGGACTCAAATAAACATGCTGCTATTAGGCCTGACTGTGGTAAACCTACAGAAAATATTTTGTCATCAGAAATATTCCAGTTTGGGTGTGTTTTTTCTGTGTTTTGCGAGGTCCTTGCACATACTTTAAACCTTGAGGTTTTCTGTGAAGTCGACATTGCATGTAGAAATGGAGACGACATGATAACTATAGTGAAAGTTTCGTGTTTTGAAGGTGAGGTGGGAGCACTGTGTGGCTAATGCGTGTCTGCGTCACGCTCCCTCACTAATCATAATGTTACAAAACCTTTGAACGATAACATGCAATTTCTACTTGTAGGTATGGAGGCCAGGCCACTCACATTTATGATAGAGCTTCTTCACTTTCAAAGTTATTGCTAAACAGAAATCAATACCACAGCTGTCAGAGTGAGAACATCTGACTCAAACCCATTTATTGATTTATTGGGTGATACATACAGGCTGGTGAACTGACTACTGGATACTGTGTCACTTGCACATTTTGGTTCCTCGCAGTGTGAAATCTACACAGTGCCAGCAAACCTCACCAGAAATGTTTGATAGTTCATCAGGTTGGAAGCAGCCTCTGGAAGTTAGTGTAATGCAGCTCAAACTATTCTATTATACTGAATATAAGCAACCTCTCAATCTTCCTAAAAATATCCAGCTAAATCAAACCAAAAAAGAAAAGAGGGCTTTGATTCATTTACAATCCAGGGGCTCCCTTGAGAAGTGTCCCATTAAAGCAATACTGAGATTCATTATGAGCATTCCCGATACCTTCATTGCCCTGCAACATCCTGCACCTGAGAAGCTACATTTCAAACTTTGTGATCCAACCCAGAGCATCACGTAACAGCTGTACATTGAGTTACTGCACCAAGTCACGTGACAGCAACTGGATATTAACACACATGTTTTGGACTTGTACCATTACAGAGTCAGCAAAGTGGACATTATGAGAGGAAGATAGGAAAAGAAAGAGAGAAAATCACCATAGGACTGGATTTTACTGGCTGGAGAGAGCTTGAGGAAAAGACGGGATGCAAAAAGGTTGCTGAATTACCCTTTGATAGGGGTACTAAAATTTAGTAGTGTCGAAACACTATATTAACAACAATCAGAATTCAAACCACATACTTTTCCATAATGACAATTATTCAGATCAGTTTGGTAAATAAAAAATAAATAAATAAGTAAAAAAAGAATACTCCCTTTTGAACGTTCATGGTGTTTCAGTTCACAAATAGCAACAAAAACTTCTAAATGCATAATTTTCCACCTGACATGTGTTTATATGTATAGTATACATATGGAGAAATTAATTGATGTGGTATATATATCTATATATTTTATAGTATGGTACAAAAGAAGAAAAAAACTATTACGTATGTAAGGAGTCTGTCTCTTTTAAACATAGACTACAGCCCTTAAACAGTAGTGTATGTATCATTTGTGCCTTTAAGATTTATGCTGATACACAAGAACCAGCATATGGGTCTCCCGTCACACCTGATAACCATGTTGAGTAGGCAGAACAGTCCAAGGAAATAACCTAATTTATGAGCTGGTTTGGACAAGTTTCAGAAGAACCTTGATGGGGTCACGTTGAAGCTTAATAATCATTTCCTTGTTGCTATAAGCTTTTAGAAGAAAAGAAAATGAATTAAGATAAACATGACAAACTATGTTTGGGATTTATTTCTCTTTGGCTTTGGTTTTAAAAAAAAGATGGGAAAAAAACGTTGAGGTGCAAATTACAAGACACAGACTGTCCACAGGTTTAGTTTTGACACGTATGCAGTTTCCTTTTCATTCCAATGGCTGATCACTGCAGAGATGAAAGCAGGGAGAGGAAACAAACAAGCCTTTGGTGCTAATCATGTGCTGATTGGCAGTTTGGGAGTCTGTCAGAGTTTGAAGAAAAAGGTAATTATGCCTTAACACCATCTCATTGTTATCAGTGGCGGCACAAACACCTGGGAGAGAGAAGGCATGTGTTACTTAAGCACATGTTCACAGTCACCGCTTTCATAATTTTTCATGCAATTACAATAACTTCCATGCCTTGTGAGTAAATATTTATTTCTGACAGCTGTCTTTGCGGGTAGAATATACGTAATTTTGCTCCATCTGCAGTTTTAACTGTCTGATCTGAATATGTGTCCGTCTGAGCCTCTCTAAGACTGGTACACGTGGACACCGTAGAGGGATTGCCACTGCCGCCTCAGAAGAAGCAGACAAGCCAGCTGTGACCGACACACACCCTGTCACCCCATCAAAACAGCCCAATTGTTCCTGCTCCCTCTGACGCCTGCTGAATTCATCATTCTATTACAATACTAAAGTCTTCAATAAAAGTAAAACTTCTAACTTGAAACACCTCTCAAAACTAAAAATCACTCAAACTCAAACACAATTTTTCAATAAGGGCTCCATTTCCGTCCTGACTAATGTCACTAATGCCAGCAGTGTATTTTCTTTTTATTCTGTCGGGCCTCACCGTGATTGAAGTCTCGTTCATGTCACAAGTCCGGCTGTTTAACCCCAGGCCTTCACAGGATATGGGATGAATTATGTGCGCACACCGCAGTGCTTAGATTGTAATCTTTCATAATATACAGCCAATTTCCACACTGCTGCATATAGCTGATTGGTGTGGAGTCAGCGGAGCAGTCCATGCCTTCAACGGGACGAGTCCCAGTGTTGCCATATAAACAATCAAATAATGACGGTTTTCATCAGGATGCTCGGCACAAGCTCCTGCTCCCCACTACAATGTCTCACAGAGTAATCATTGTTTCTTTTTTAATTAGGCAAATGCACTCCTTTGTATACACAACTGCACATCTATAATTTACAGTTTGATTAGTTTTCCACTGAGATGTTGCGAGATAGCAATGATTGCTGTGCAGGGAGGGGGCTGTCACATACTTGCTGCTGTCTTTCAGCACTGAATGAGGGGTGTTCTCTGTCTTTGGTGGTTTGTTTAACCGCTTATATGATTGGATCGTTCATTAATTCTCATCCTGTCATGTCCCAACATTAATCTTTTTTTTTTTTTTTTTTTAACTGGGCCTTTAAACCTCCTCCCTCAACATCTGTCTAATGATATACTGAGGACATATTACACAGTGAGTTGTTTTTCTGCCACTGGTATATTCTGATGCCTTTATGTAATGGAGTGTTGTAATTCATTTTAACCAAATTAGCACTCGGCATCATCTTAGATTTGATATGGTGAGACTCTGGCACATTCTGTTTCAACAGTCTGTCCATAAAAATGTGTGCAGCCACATGAATGATGTGTCCTTTTTAAGTTTTAAATGACCGAAAAGTTTGCTGACTTAGCTAAATTTTGTCCTCAGAATGTCCACAAGAATTTCACAAGACATTTTATCTTCATTGTGAATTATGTCTTCACATCCCCCTTATTTTTGCCTCAGTATCCCACGCTTCGTAATGCTGTTACGCATTTACTAGTTTGCCATCATTTCCCAACATTGTGGCCACTAACCTCAGTGACCACAACTCAGCTGATTGCCTTCACCACTCCTATAGGGAACACACCCACAGGACATTGTTTATACCTCAAAATATTGCAAATATTATCATTATCCATGTGTTTGGTAAACAAATATTCCACTGGCCGAAAATGAAAAAGATAAACTTATTGTAAATTCATAAACTTTTCAAACAATATTGACGGCGTAAAACGCATTTATCAAATTCTTTTGAATGAGATTTATAGAGTCCAGCTTATGAAGCTTTGATATTTGTTTTTGTACGATCACCTTTTTTACTTATTTGCAGGCGCAGAGAGTGACTGACATAGTTTCACACGCTCATCTTTCATAATTTTGGATTTGCTCAATAACCTCTTGAAAATAACGAACACACAAATTCCCTCCCCTCAAACCCTGACAATGCCAAACCTAAAATGTTCACTAAACAAGTGGGAACACATTCATTCAAAAGCCATTTTATAGCTGACAGAGGACATTAAAGTGAACACAACTCCACTTCTTTGCATGTGTTTTGTCAGGGCAACAGAATACATGTTTTTTCTGTCGTGATGAGAGCTCACTCATAAATGATTTACGTTTACGGGCCATAACCAAACAGCTAATCAACGCACATTTCCTAAGAAGTCTTGACATGACGATACAATAGACTGTGCTCCTTTGTTAATCTATTAGAAAAATGTACAAGTATAAGACTGCTGTGACACCTTGGCGGGATGTGGGCCAGCTGTGGTTCTGATCCAACTGTTCACATGTGTGTGTCCAGACAGATCAGAGAGAGAGAGAGGGAGGGTTTGCTGTTGTGTGGCTGCTCCACCTAATCCCAGGCCGCATTACTCAACTAGTCCAGTCAAACAGCACACAGACACGGGGACTTCCCCTTCCCTCCAAAGACGTAGAGGAATACTGTATTGCCTCATGCACCAGTGAGGTAATATCATTACTTCAACCAAATGCAGCAAAGTCTAACCTGTGTATTGTCTCCAATCTCTAAACTACATTGTGTGAAAGTGCATGTTTTGTTTAAAGTCTGTTACAACACCAATCTATCCCAAAAAATACTGAGGAGACAACATTCCCTTTACTCAGGGATTATCAAACACATTTCAGTGCCTTTTTTTTTTGTTGCAACATTAGTTTCGACATTAGACAACATACCATGGAATGCATACCGTTTCTGTTGCCAAGAACATCAAACAATGCTTTTAGTCATTTTCATATCTTTTCCCTGACATATACATACCCAATCTTCTTCTGGGGAAATCCATCAAGTGGGTGTACAGCAACTCTGTGAGGTATTGTCTCTTGCACGCAACTCTAAAAAAATCACTGCTATCCGCCCAGGCTGCCACTCCTTTAACACCTTCAGGGTGCAGAAAGGTGTCATTTCTTAAAAGAAAAAGACAGAAAAACACATCCAAACACTGCAGGTAACTGTGCTCATATGTGTTGAGACATGGTTCATAAAGTCTACCGCCTCTCATCATATGCATTTCACACAGGTATAATTGTATGTAATGGATGTGTTAGTTTCAAGTTAAACAGATGGGATGGATTACATACTCTTCAGTAGCATGATAATGAGAAGAGACTGTGTAATAAGAACAAACTGGATCTGTACTGACATATTTCCCTTGATAGATAAATATGAACTTGAAGCAAAGCATCAGGTCTATCTCTGAAAACAAACAGGGCCATATATTTCCCTTGGAATAACAACGATCAGCTGTATCAACACTGATCCTCCTACTGCAGCCAGCCACCAAGTTTGAGAAACCATCAAGTTTGAAGTCGTCCTCCGAGTGTTTCGAGAAGTCATGAGGCAAATGTTGTCATTCAGCTGAGTGGCATTATTAAACATAATAGGGCTTGATATTTGGCTTAATGAATATAACTTACAACTCCTGCAAAATGCTCAGACAAAATAAAAACAGAATCTACAAAGTAACGCGGCTGAAGAGCGCTTTATGGCTGCTATGATTTGATGTCAGTATTATGATAGCGAGGCCTGCCTAACTTTTCCTCCTGCAAATAATCTGTCTGCTGTTTGCACTGGCACAGCTGTTTGCACTGCCTTTGTTCAGCTGTCCGTGCACTCCCTCCCTTCTCCCAGTTTGATAACATAATACTCCGAGCATGTTTCCAAAGGGTCATAAAATGAGTAGGAGCCGCTATCTGCTCTTTGATTGAGCAACAGCAGATTTAAGCACATCCCATGAACCTGGAACATTTTACCATCCAGTGTTTTCTCTCCTTCTCACACATCCTGAAGCCTAGAAGCCTGCAGCAGAGTTGAAAGGCTGAAAGAATTATTTTCTTTAAAACGCTCACAGAGATCGGATTTGTCGTGCCTTTGATGTTAAACATTTGTCATTCGATAATAGTGAATATAGACTGCTACTATGCCAGAGAGCTGCAGTGTAAAAGGCTCAAATTCTAACACATTCCTTTGGGAAAAGACCTTGAAAACTGCATTAGTCCAATTTGTTGTGCCTTTTCTTGCAACTATACAGCTGCCCAGATGTTTTTGCAACATCACAAATCAGCATTTATATTGAATTTTTCAACATGCAATTTTTCATCATGCAAAACTCCTACCCAAAACAATTTCATAGCTAAAGGGAATGGGTTAGCGTGACACCAATTACCACACAGTGTTGCAAGGTAGCTGTTGAGTTAGTAAGACTATTGTTAATGCATCCCCACCCACCCACCCCAGCACACCACTCATCCTGACAGGATGTCAGCTTTCAATCACACAGCAGGCAGCTAGAGTAATGACATGCTAATCCGGATTTTTTTCTCGGTACTGCTTTTTTACATTTGTTACGGTTTTGTGATTTCCCAACGTTGCAGCCAAATAGTAACCACAACCAGCGAAATGCTGGCCACCACACCTAAAGGAAACACACCCACAGGACATGGTTTATACCTCAAACTATTGAAAATATTGTCCACATCCCCGTGATGGGTAAACAAATACTGGCCAAAAAAATGCATCAACTATACTTTTACCAGACTCTGACAGTCTTTTCCTTCCTCACACTTGAATTCAAGTTACCTTTATGATACGAGTGACTCTGTTTTTCCCATGTCAACACGCTAATGGGTAACAGGATGATTCAGCTGCACAGATCATTCCCTGCATCCAATCCATAAAAAACTTGGCTGGTGAATGTTTGCTATTTCCTCCAAAAAAAAGTATTTAGCATATCAGTTTAAAAGTATGGCTATGTGATCTGTAGGAGACATCAAATGGATGGAGATGATTTTGAGCTGCTTCATTATACATTTTATTCCGTGGTGGGTCAGAGAGGTGGGACCCCACAGATCCACCTCTGACCTCCGAAAACCCCTGTCATTGTCAAGACTGTCTGCTCATCTCCTCACCGTCAGCAGAAAGTATTGACTGATGTCAGTGGACTTAATTTTAGCTCCCACCTTGTGTCATAGTTTTGCCATTGAATGATTAGACTGAACCCCCTAAACATAGTTAAACTCTGGTGGCTGATGCCCACATCTAAGCAGCGTGCTGCTTAGTCACAGATTTGCAGGCTTTAATCTGCAGGGACTCTGTGTTTTGTTTCAATCATCAAAGCTATTGGGTTGAGGGTCTCTTCTCTCTGCCTATCACTCAGCAACACTCATGGCCACTCAGACCTTGAAATCTTACTCCGGGCCGCTGAGAGGAGTGGGTGGTGGGGCTAAAGAAACGTCTCCCTGCCCTTGCACGGCACTGCCGGGGGTCACTCTGCCATTCTTCTATTGCACAAAAGACTTCTTCAAGTGCCTGTGTGACAATTGCCTTTAGATCAGTGGAGCGTAATGATTACTGGTTAACGTGAATGCACTCTGGATTAATTGAGCCAGAATTAATAGAAAGTTTGGACATTTTTTACGCTAGTCAGCAAGGAAACTTGCTTGTAGCATCCCGCAACCATGACCAAATTTCATTGTTGTTCATTCCTTTATTTTCTTATAGAACAGGCATTAATGTGGTGGATGATCATGGTGGATCGACTGGTTCTAACCCCAGGGTTTGTTAATGCAACCTCTCACTTTCAACCTTAGGAGCTAACATAATATCATTCATAGGCTCCTCATAATGAATGATGTGCACAAACCATATGCCCACAATAGCAGCGAAGCATGATTTCACAAGACAAGCCTATAACTTAGCACAAAGGAATGTCAGATGTGCTGACACAAAAGATCTCCCGTCTTTCTCCTTGATTTACATAAAGCGCCATGCACCGATGGAGATGAGACACTCGAGCGTTCGCACACCACATTAAAATGCATTTAGGGATTCTGATCCGAATGAAAAACATTATCAAATGAAAATAATTAAAACAAGGCAGCGAGTCTATGGTTTCCAGACTGCTTTTGTTTAGCCGTCGTAAACAGAGTTAGTTGCGTCTGTCAGTGGATTTAAGACATACTGGGCCCCTTCTGCTGCGCCGACCTTGATTCGCGGATCCTGTGAGACTTGCCAGCGCTTTGCTCTCTTTCAGCACAAGTCGACTTGGCCAGTGACAGACGTGCACCCTCGTGTCAAAACACTGTCTGCTTCTGCCAGCCTGCAGACCGTGTGCAGAAAGGCCCAATTACTGTCATCCTCACATATTTATGTATACAGCACATTCTTGTACACATGACAACATATGTAAGAAATTAAAGAGCAAGATTGTAATGCAGAAAAAGCAGCCAAGCCTAATTAACAGTCCTCATATTTTACTGTGAAATATTTTTTAAATTAATTGTGTAATCTCTGCGTTTAATGGTTTTGGAGCCTCATCGTGTTTTGCCTCTGTTGTCAATTACCTCAGCATATCAGTATCTTAACATGATTTATTTATCTCTGCTTCATTTGTGGTTAATTTGCTTCGGTCTTTTTCGCTATTTGGTGTGGTGTTACCACTACAGTGAAGCAGACATGAATTCCAGTTCGTTACAAGCTGACACCTCTTCAAATGGTATGGAGTTATCTTCTCTCTTGCTGTTGCACGTATAGCTGGGAATGCAATAAAGCGTAAAATAAAAACCTGTCAAACCTAGTCATTTTGTACCTTCAAAAGTCAAAGCTCCGTTTAACGACGGGACCTTTCTGAATTGCAGAGAAAAGGGAAATTCTGACCCTGAACAGTCATGAAAGACATGGCAATAAAAACCTTCCTGTTGCATATTAAGGCCCAGTGAAATTCAACCATACTGAGGTTTACCATTGATTGAGTGTCTCTGCCTCTTTTACACAAAATGAACAGATGCGCTGTTTAACTTTGAAAATCTGTCTGAAAAATGTATTATGTACTTGTAAGATTTGGAACCGACGTATGAAGTAAGAAAAAAAGAGATATTGGTGTTGCAGCTTTACCGGTACTCCAGATAAATGCATTAATCTATAGGAATGCAAACATTAACACCTCAAGGTGGGGACTAAATGACTTCTGCAAACAAGCTTCAAACAAAAAATGAGTAATCTGTATTTCCATATCAACAAAGACCACATGACTTCTTGTACTTAAAGGAAGTACCTCATAGAAGTGACTTTCAAAGAACTGTGATCTGACTATGAAGCTGTTGTAAAAAATAGACCCTTTTTTCTGCTGTGCAAACTTTATTTACTAATTTTTCTTGCTGTCAACGTTATTTATAAAGTAGGCATTTAGTTAAACATGCTTCTACTCACCTCCAACTTTGAATAAATAGTACCGCTAACGTATTTAATGGATAAGTATGAATTTTTTTTGGCGGTACAGTTTTAGATGCTTCCACAGATCTTGTGTGTGAGAAGAGATGAATATTATTAATGCCTGTTTGAAAAGCCGCTTTTCCTTCTTTGAGTTTTCAGTCTAAGCTGAAGCAATGCTTAAAGCCCTCTATCCTTGTATCAAGCGTACATCAGTTTTAAACCAAATGAGCACACGCATCAAAATGTCGAAACACCTTGGATGGTTGTCTCAGTTAGTATAAATTACAGCGCACATTGCAGCAGTGGTGAGCTCTTTTCCTACCACAGCCCACACGCACACCTGTGCATAGTGATTTACACTTTGTGTCGAATGTTTTACACCGGCAACACGTTCACAAAGCGAATGGCTCATTAGTTTAACATTAACAGGTAGTTGATATGCTCCAGTGAAGTGGGCCCGTCCAATTTTCAGCTCCACCATGGGTCTCGTAACTGAGCTGTTCCCACATATTTCCATGTTCTCGCTGACTGCACCAGTACTCCTGGAACCAAGCCACACACACACGCACACACACACACATCTGTAAACAAACTGAATGCTTACCTTCACTTGTAAGTTGACTCTGTATAATCTAAATGTATATATAAGTGTATTGACTCTCTTAATTGTTGGCCTTTGCTCAAAGTCCAGGACTTAATGTGACAAGAAATTTGTTTATTGTCACATAAAATTAACAGCACTTTCCTGAAGTATAAGAAAAACATATAAGGCAAACATACTGGCAGACTTCTTCTACTGAAGTAATGTGTCCTCCCTCCTTACAGCCATCACATACGAGAGTTTAAAGCCATTTCATGGACTTACATCCAGTTTCCTGAAATAACATTGTGGCTTTCGATCTACAAACTTACAAAAACAGCATCAATTCAAACTGCTTCACTCATGAGCGAGAAGATTGAACATGAAAGCATATATCAACTCACAAATGCCTGTTCTATCTCAAGGCTCATTCCTGCTGTGTGATCACACATTATGTATGTGTGTGTGTGTGTGTGTGGGGGGGGGGGGCGGAATTTGTTTACGTTAGAGGAAACAACAAAGCAGGGCTCAAAAATATTAAAACAGACAGGCCCATAAGGAGCAAATAAACAAAACAGTCAAAGAA
>JAVQJG010255571.1:0-39468 GCA_036024015.1 Craterocephalus amniculus | reverse complement strand
CGAACAGCTGCAGTCTGGCGACACCGAGGGACAACGAGCGACACGGCATTTAGAGGCTGTGCGCGCTCCCGCGCCTCTTGATCAGTTTCTGGCAGACGATCACTTTATGGCACAACAGTCCCACCCATTATATTTCGCAGGCTCCATAAGCTCCAAACTTCGCACTGAAGTCGCGTTAGCCAGGCCAAATTTAAGTGTCTTTGAATTTTGAATGGTTGGTGGTGTCAGATGGAGTGGTCTGAGTATTTCAGGAACTGCTGATCTACTGGGATTTTCACACACATCATCTCTAGAGGATGGTCTGAAGAAGAGAAAATATCCAGGTGTGACAGTGTGTGGGTCCTGTCACTGTGTGCCTCCGACTGATCGTGCGCCCTGGCTACTTGGCCACGGGGATATCCCTTTGGCTGACTGGCAAGCGCGCATGACTTGTGGGATCGGGATGACCCTTCTGTCAGCTAAGAACAAAAAGACTAAGGCTACAATTAATGGGAGATTCTCATCACGGATGTGCAGTGATATGGAGCAAAATCTCAGAAAAATGTTAAAAAACCTTGTTGAATCTATGACTAGTTATGGCAGAAGCATTGACTGTATGGGCAGAAGAGAGCCCATTGCTGATGTACATTCTAAACTTATCGGACTTCCCTTTTAGGTGGAACATTTAGGGAAGTTTTGTGTTATGTATTGCTACATATCTGCCCCCCATAATATTTTTCTTTTTTTTCTTGTGTGTTGTAATTGTGTGGGAATATTTTGGAGCTACATGTTTGACCCCATTGAAACAATGAATTTCAATAGAAAGTTCACGTTTTTTAAAAAAAACGAAACTAAACAGAATCACGGTAATTGTAAACATTAATTAGCCGCCAGATGGCAGATATGTTTAGAGAAGCAGCTCTTAGCTATTATGCTGCAAACAAGTGTGGTATAGATCATGATGTGTATTTCTATCGTGGACTTAATGATTTTGTGTTTGAATATTTTATTGTAATTCCTATGATTGTAATTCCTATGCTTATGTAAAGCACTCTGAATTGTCTTGAACCTGAAAAGTGCTATATAAATAAACTTGCCTTGCCTTGCCTTAGTACCAAACTTCAAACACAGCCAAACCTGAGTAATGTTACTGACCATGTCCATTCTTTATTGCCACGATATGAGAGCAGTTATTAAGGCAAAAAAGGGGATCCGACCTGCAGGCCACGTAGTATAAATAGCTTATTTTGAATTTGACGATGTTTGCATTTGACATGCATTTATTTTGACAGAGCGACATCTTTTACTCTGACTTCCGGTTTAGCGGCACAACTTGACACCAGCCAGTGAAAGCTACTTGCAAGCAGATACACAAAGGGAGAGTGGAAGGACCTGCAGCCATGGGAATCAAACTGTACTACACCACCGTTACTGCTTCGCGGACGGTGAGTCAGGCGGACATAACTGAGTTAGTTTGGCGTTTTGTTTGGGGTGTTGAGCTCCGGCGGCTGCCGCTAACGCCGCTGCAGCGCAACAGACACACCCAGCACCCTATCAGTAATAGCTTCCTCCTGACTAAGTGCAGCGGGCCTATGCAAGTCACTGCTTGGTTTTCATCATTGTTGTAACGTCAGCATTTAATACGTGCTTGAATGCGTGCTTAAGATGTCACATATAATTATGAAGCATTTTTAAAATTAAAGGACATGTTAAGACGAATCTGTTCCACTTTGATGTCTTGTAAGGAGCAATGTGTTTTTCATCTGAGCATGTTAGCTAGCTTTATTTGTAGACACTTTTTTTTTTACTTTACTAATTAAAAGAAAGATTGGTTATTCTGATCAGTCAGAGGAAAATATGTGAGGTTTAGATTAGTTGACTTCACAAAACGGCTGAGTTGTGGCCACATGTATCCGTTTCCTGTATGTAGAGAGTCCGCCGAAGTTCATTCAAAAAATGTAGGGGTTTAAGGTCGCCCTATTTCTGGTCATATCAAAACAAAATATCCTGATTTTATTCTACATTTAGCAGATCAGCAGACTTAGGAGACCTGGAGAAACACTTGTTTCGGTTGAGGTTTAATCTGTCAGACTGGCACACTTGTCATCAGTCTTCGTGTTACCGCTGCAGAAGCCAGGAAGTATGTGAGGATGTTTTTTGATCTAAAATAATCTAAAGTCGCTTAGAAGATTATAACTTAAGCCGAATTATGCAGTAAAGGCTTTAGTAAGCAAACATGTAGGTTTTAATCGACTTTGTTCTATTTCTCTGTTTAGAAACATTATACAAGTAAATTCTTGAATTTTGTAATAGAGTCGCGCCACATAATTCATACAGAATGAAAGGAGTTTGGTTGCATGCCAAAACAACTTAAAAACGGACACTTTAAAACATGATTTATGAAACTGATTGCTGGATTTGTTATAAATGCTGCAGCTATTTATCTATACATTATCTTTATGAACTGAGCCAGACATCTGGTTCCTGTTAAGTGTAAGGAAATCACCTAAAGAAGTTTATGACCTGCACTAGATTTTAGCCCTTCACTGGGAAGCAATGCTTCTGGTTAGCCTGGTTTACTGCATTGGCCTGAGTTAAATAAACCTTAAACATGTGTTTTCTGTCATTTTGTCTGGCTCTCGGTTATCAGTGGTATGTTTGCAGAAGGCTTTCCTCTCTTTAGTTTGTAAAAACACACTAAATATCCTGTTATTCAGAGGCGCTTTCACAACCTTTTTTTCCAAACACTGAACTAGTTCCCCTTTTTTTCCCAGAATGGGGATATGAGACTGACCTTGCATCAACAAAAAGCCAGCTTGTATGTTTCCAGTTAGAGCCACGCTAAGGTGTGGTCACATTTTCAACCCCCTCCCCTGCAACTTCCTCAGTCACCCAAACAGATAGCAGACTGTCACATGCCGATTAATCATCACCCAAGAGCCTGTGAACCTGCTGCAGCCATGGCAGCTTCGCCATAAAAAACTGCAATCGGCTATTTTATTGTTCATTTATTTATTGTACTGCATCTCATAAACTGTTTGACAGACTTTGTCTACTTGTTTTGGTTGTTTTTTGTTGCTTGCAACGCACCAAACAGCTGTGGAGTTGTGATTTTTTTTTTTTTTTTGCAACATTCAGGTTTAGAAATAGTCAGTAAAATAAGACAGTGTGGTAAATGTTTCTACCTGCAGAGTAATCATGAATGTACAAGACTTTTTAGCAAGAGGAAGCATGATTACCCATACTGTGTTGGTGCCATTACACAAAGAGAGGAATACGTTTATCTCTCCTAACATGATTGTTTTTTCTCATAAAAATGGTTCATTATTCTAAACTTGATAGCAGGAAGTATTGAAAATAGGTTAGTGCTTCTGTCAGGATGTAGCGGCAACAGTTGTGTGTTAAAAGTTATTTTGGTTGCATTAGTGAGTACTGACTTTACCTTTTCCCATTTAAGATGCAAGTCAGATGTTCGTAGGTGTCTGCTGTTTTTACGGGCCTTAAATTTCTGACTGAAGCTCATGTTTTTGCAGGTGAAGTCTCAACAGGCAGAAGTGATCCGAATCCTTGACAGCAAAAGCATCCAGTACGAGCTAATCGACATCTCTGTGGGTGGGGAGCTTCGCGATGAAATGAGAAACAAAGCGGGGGACCCCACGGCGGTCCCTCCCCAGCTTTTCAACGAAGACCAGTACTGTGGGGTGAGGAAAAGTCATGCACAACAAATGTCCTTTTTACAGTTTTGGCCATTTAATCATAAATAGGTTCTTAGCTGTTATGCATTTTGACCAAAAGCAGACAGAACTGCCAAATGGTAAAGCTAAAGGACCAAGATCCTCAATAAAACAGCCAAAAACAGCCCATATGTCAAATTTCCCTTTAGTTTTCTGACACTGCTCATAAGTGGCAGCAAATGTTGTAAGATGTCTGCGTCAGAAGCCTCTGCAAGGTGCAATCTGGTTGTTGTATTGACAGAATGAGCTCAGTAGGAAGACAAAGCTTTGGATTTAACCTTCGAACCACGTTCTAACCCTCACCAATGCTGAGTACGGATCAAAAGGACTTTTTGGAGACATACAGCTGAACCAACTTTTATTTACTGGGTGGATATGCTGAGCAAAGATGGCATTAGTCTTGAGAAAATTACTCTGACACATCTGTAGTGATCATAACTAATTATCTTCGATTTGGGTGGGTCATAGAGATTTCTGGGAGATGAATAATAAGCCAAGATAAGTGTCATAAACTAAGCATTAGAGATAGATTTAAGGACCTTGGACACCCTGGTGTCACTGGAAGCGATCCTCTGATCCTTCCTGTTTAAAGTGAGCAGTTAATTAAGTAATTTTGTTAGTTAAGATTCCTGTTTGGCATCTTCTTTGCGGTAGACACAGAATTCATAGGAGGAATTTACATACCTGGAAACACTTTAAAACCTCTCAAGAGGAACTGGTAGTTTGTAAATACTCTGATCTGCTGCTACTGTATCCTTGTGTTGGATAAATAGGAGAAAAAAGATGAACGGAGCAAGTCACAGAACCCGAGTCACCTGAAAGTGATATAAAAATCACAATACTTAGTGTTTACTGAGTGTAAACTTCCAGACGTGCCCGTCCTGTCTGACTTAAGGTCATCTGCTGTGTTTGTGTGAATTAAGGAAGTCCAACAAATAAACACAGATTTTTGAATTTGCTTTAGCCTGGAAAATACTAAACTGGTGAACACGTCAACATCTTTTATGTATGTCTGCCCCTCTTTATGGGGAGGTAGGTGGAAATGACTTGGGGGGAATAATAATACACTGATCCATAGATTCAGTGATCAATAGGCCAGTTGGTTACAAATTCGATCTAAGTGGAAAATATCAAACAGAAATTATGCAGAAATTACTCGTAAAACAGACTCATGGTGTAAAGTTTTTCTAAATTTTTTTGTTCTAACAAAGAAAATTTCTTCTTTGAATTTGATGTCAGCAGATATCCAAACATGTGCACGTAATAATACGTGCACATGTTTGTATTACATAGGTTATTACAACTAAGATATAAAAATGTTTGGAGAAAGTTTTACAACATATCCTACTTCAATATCTAGAGAATAAAAAAAAAAATAATTTCTTTTGTGCAACGTGAACATTTTCAAGCTCAATATTTACAATATGTTTTTATTAAGAGAACAGATTTTTTTTTCAATTAAATATCTGATTCAGTTTAGGTAGAGGTCTGAACCGGTTACGGCTGTCAGCTACTATTGATTGAACCTTTTATGAATGCCACAGAAATGTCTGCTTTAAACCTTCTTTTGTGATCCGATTATTTTTCACTTTAACTACTTCATGAACAAATTTTGCCCGAAAATACACAGAAATCTAATCTAAATGGAATAAATCTGAGACCACCACAAACAGATGTATTTGTACACACAGGTTCATCATTATCGGGTAACTTCTGGAGGCAGGTGGCTGCAGTCACATAAACGGGCTGAATAATTTTGCACACAACACCTTTCAGTTTTTCATATGTTAAAAAAAAAGAAAAGAAAATCTTCTCTTTATACTTCACAGTTGTGTGCCGCTTCATGTTTGCCTTTCCCATGTTTGTTGTAATTATGTGACAAAATGTAGAAAAGTTGAAGGGATATGCAAACTTGTACACACCACTGTGTGTGTAGATGTTTTTAAAAAGAGGGTAAGACTGATTTTATTTTTTTTTTTAGTTTGGTTTTTAACTGAAATGTGAATTCGTTTCAAGTCTATTTGATTATTTAATTCATTCTTTTTTTAAATCTATTTATTTACTTATTATATAGTTATTATATAGTAAATCTTACTAAGACTTTTATACTTGTAGTTTTTATTTGCTCTTATTGTTTTTAGGTTTATTTGATCTTTGTTTTTTACTTTTTAACTCCGGTGTTTTCCGTATGGGATCCTCCTTGGCGAGATCCCCATTGTCTCTGTGGACGTAGGGGGCCGTGCCGGCCCAGATCTCGCCCGTTCCTGGGGTCTGTGGTCATGGGTGGGATGGTTCCCAGTGTGGGAAAAATCCCCCATATATAATTTCTTCACAGCAGTTTCAAGCCAGATTATATTTCTTTCTTCACATTGAGTTTTATAAATAAAATTTGCTTTGAGGAGCTTTGAATCCCCACAGTCCCAAAATAATACAGATCTAGAATTTTCTGGAAAAGGAATTTTCTTTCCACAAATGGCGGGAACTTTGCAGTAAAAAACAAACTTCTGGCCCCCGGCTCCTGCAGATATTTCCTGCAGTTTACTTTTGGTTCCACCTGATCCACAGCAGTTATCTCTTGTATTTCCATCACATAGAGTATCGGCTGGTTCGGTTACTTTTTCCATTTTGCAAAATCACTAAAAATAACAAATACTTTGAAGGACATGCAACACCTGCCAATCTCCACTTAGGTTGATATATAATCTTACATTCAATCTATCATCTCCAGCTCTGCATATCGGTTTCTAATAAAACCTGGAAGAGAGTTTGGTGTGTGCGCGGGAACGAGGTTGACAGCAGGTCACAGGTGACCTCATGTTTTTTGTCACGGCCTTTTGAAAACGTCAAAGGATCTGATCGCACCGATCCCTGAGGGCTAGATTTATATATATGTTTGCTGGTTCCTGACTTTCAGCCCATTACATGGAATTTGTGACTGAATCAGTGTAACAGCATATGGATGGTTCTCCTGATTTACCCCCCTGTTGTAACAGGGGTGTCAAAAGTATATGCATTCGTTACTCAAGTAGAAGAATATAGTAAATACCATGGTATATAAAAATACTTCTGTACAAGTTGAAGTATCAGCTCAAGCTTATTACTCAAGTAAAAGTGTAAAAGTATTGGCTTCAAAGTTGCTTAAAGTATAAAAGTAAATGGAATGTTAAGAGAAAAATGACATGGACAAAAGCTCATAAACCGAAATAAAAGAGGAGTAACTTGTCCATTTAAAAAAATCTTAGTTGTAGAAAATACAGATAATTAGATATAAATGTAAGAAGTAGAAGCAGAAAGTCCTCTGAAAAATGTTTACTCCAGTGAAGTGTAATTTCTCAAAATCTCTACCCAAAGGAGAACTTCGGTATTTTTCAACCTGTACCTATGTTGTAGCATGCTATATGATCATTTACTCACCCAGACAGTTGTGGCGCAACTCCAACTCCATCAGAAAATATTTATGTGAACACGCGATCAGCACAAATACATATAACGGTAGCGATCGGGCAATCGTTGCTCGCCCACTAAATAAGGCATTATCTGCCACAAAACGCCTTGATTTTACCAATGTGTTGTTCGCAAATGCTAGTCGGATCCCTCTGTGACCTGTATGCAGCACGTGCTTCCTTTGTTGTTGTTATTCCGGGGTCCTTTTAAGCCTTTTCCCCTCACCCGCAACAGCGATCACGTCACTACCATGCGCCATGGCAAAAGGGCGAATTCCCTCATAGTTCACTCCGTACTGTAGGACATTCGCTATTTGCTAAGATAATAGCAACATGGTCCGTGTTTGTGTTTCTACAAGTTGTAAAAATAAAATGTAGCGCACTGTTTTGCAGTAGAAAGTGAATTCGCCCTTTTTCATGGCGTATGGTAGTGACCAAAGGCCAAAAGGCTTGAAAGGACCCCGGAATAACAACAACAAAGGAAGTAGAAGCTGCATGCAGGTCACGGAGGGTCGTACTAGCATTTGCTAACAACACATTGGTCAAATCAAGGCGTTTTGTGGCAGATAATGCTTTATTTAGTGGGCGAGCACCGATTGCCCCAATCACTCCCGATATATGGATTTATGCTGATCGCGTGTTCACATAAATATTTCCTGATGGAGTTCGAGTTGTGCCACAACTGTCTGGGTGAGTAAATGATCATATAGCATGCTACAACGTAGGTACAGGTTGAAAAATACCGAAGTTCTCCTTTAAGTAAGGTAACATAGTATTTGTACTTCACTACTTGACTGTCTTATAAGATGATTTAAATTCTGCATCCCAAACAGAAACTTTGTGGTTTGAAAAACTAAATGTCCTGGAAAGTCCTGAGGCTTTACATCTCACCTTTTTACAGCTGCAGATGTCTCACATCTGTCATTTTCTCCTCCACAGAACTACGAAATGTTTTCGGAGGCGGTGGAAGCCGACACAGTGGAACAGTTCCTGAAGCTGGCGTGAGGACGGCGGTGTGAAATTCTCCCTCTAAAACACATCTTCTCCCACCACTTCCCCCCGCCCCGCCGCCCGTCGGAGGCCCTACATCACCGAGTCCCTCTGCACCGCCGGCAGCGTCCGCACACTGTCAATGCCATAACCAAGAATGCCAAATATCCTGAAACTTACCCAATCAGAAGGCACACATTCTTACTGCACCACACGTCGCTAAATCAGTCTTATCTCTTTTCTTTTCACCTTTTTCTTTTTTTACTCGTCAGACAGACTAGTATCGCTCGGTGCTCCAGCTGCTTCAGGAATCAATGCGCCGGGTAAAAGTGCTGTAATTAGGCCGACTAATTTTGGCTGCGGCCACATGATCGCTGGAGATTAAACTAATCCGTGGGATGACAGCATCCAGCCCAGAATCTGTCTGATCCTCTGCAGAACAAACACATTGTCATCAGTCTTAAAACTTTTGTCTCTTTTATTATTAGCCTTCAGCTTCCCGTGTCCGCACAGCAAATGGAAGCAGCGAGGGCCGGAGAGAAGGAAGCAAAGCAGTAAATTTTCATTGCTTGCTTCAGAGAAACCGGAACATTTAAGTAAACTAATGTGGTTTAGGTTATTACTTTTGCTACTTAGCAGAGCCGAAGCTACGTTTACTCTGAGTTTGTGTCCATACGGTTGGTAAGGAAGTGTAGGAATATTGGGGTTTCCATTTCAAAACAAGTTGAATTTTTCCACCAAATGATCAGATCTCCATCGTCTCTAACGGGTCAAACTTAATTGCACATTGACTTTATTCCTCCAACAGTCGGGGCCTAACATTTCATTAAAGAGCTGCTTCGTTTTAGCACCAAGTAAAGCAGAATGACCACATTTCTCTTACACATCTATGCTGGTGGGTTTCCACCGTCCTATCTGCCATCTTCCACATTTCCATACATTTACTGTACGGCTTGAACACCCGGTTGTTCACACCATTGGGGCAAAAGATGCCAAATGAGGAGATGAGAGGGGAATTTCAAGGTGAAGAGAAAGGTGTGACTTTTTCTGGCTTTCCGCTGCGTAGCGTCTTACTCTGTTCAGCTTCCAGCCTCTCTGAATGTGATACAGAAACATCCAGTCCGACTCGTCTTTACCGGCCTCGGGGAACAATCTGCACATGGGAAAAATGAAGGCTTCCCTTATGTTTGCGTTCAGTTGATCTAAGACCATCACATATTATGTCTTAAACTTGATTATTTTTCTTTCCTCCCCCCCCCTCTGTCCCACATAACATCTGCTGACCTTGTTAGGATTCGGGAGCCGCCGTGATTTCCACACACAACGTTTTCTGCACTGTTTTTGTAAGTCGATGGTTGTAGATGTTTGCCTGTTATGATGTACGTTCACTATGAATCATTGTTTAGACATTCCATTCTCAGCTCCTGCTTTGATTTTGGACCAATTACTCTTGGCCAAAAGGAAAAAAAAAAAGAAAAGAAAAAAGAAAAGAAAATGGGAAGAAAATGCTGTTGTCTTCCAAGAAGATTGTGAAAAGTGATTTATGGGTTAAAGGAAATAAAATGGAGTTGAATCTGTCTGTGTGGATGATTTGATTGCTCCATGGTACTATAAGTCATTAATATCAGCAGTTTTGTGGAAAAATCCACAATCAAATGGGGAATCTTTCAGCTCTGTGCCACAGCGACTCCTCATCTAGAGGTTGATTTTTCACTTGCAAGTGTTGGGGAGAAATATGAGTCATGCATGTTACACAGATCATGAGGCTAAGTTTAAAATATCATTGTTTGGACTGAGAAGTAGCGGACATGGTAGATGAAGATATCACTGGAGAGAACTGCTGGGAAGCTGAGAATAAACAATGAATGCGAGTTAAATTTAGAGATTCTAACTTTCAGGAAGCTTTAATGAACTCATGCAGAATCATTATACCTGGTTTAGGGCTGGATGAAAATTATTATTTTGATATTGAAATCACAATGAATATACATAATTTAAAAGGGTTAATTGAACCACCTAAACTCAACCTCATATATAACTTTTTTAAAAAACACTCTGAAATAAATTAGAAACAAATAAAGGGGTCAAATGATAATATATTAAAATAATAATAGCAAAAAAATAAAAATAAACAATGAATAGCCGGTCTCTTCCTATAACTTCACCAGTCTGCTCACTTCAGGATTCTTCTGGCTTCATTCGTTAACGAAAAATAGCAATATGTAAAAACAATAAATAAAAATAAATAACCACAATCTACTGTAGATGCACTCCTGCAAACCTTTCATGCAAAAAATGACTGATAAATTAAAGTACTTTAAAGACATGAATTGCTTTTCTTCAATTACAGTGTTATGATCGTGAGAAGGCAAAAATGGAAATCAGGATCAAAATTATATTAATTAACCAGCCCTAGCCTGGTAGTTATTATTAGTTATGAGGAATTGCCAGACAAATTTTGTTACTCATCTGCCGGGGCACAAACTTTGTCAGCTGCTCCGAGTTAATCGATCAACATGGTGGAAGCAACTTGTTTGTTTGGAGTCGGGTTGTTTATATTAAGTCACATGCAGCATGTTCTTTTCGCTGCACTCACTGGCAGGTTTATTAGCTACACCCGATCACTTGCTTGTAACACAAGTAGCTTATCAGCCAATCACATGGCAGCAGCTCAATGCATGTAGTCATGTAGACACGGTGAAAAAGACCTGCAGGAGTTCAAAATTAGCATCAGAATGAGGGAGGAAGGGCATTTTAGTGACTGATCGTGGCCTGGTTGTTGGTCTGAATATCCATAAACTGTTGATTTACTGGGATTTTAACCCGCAACTATCACTTGGGTTTACAGAGAATGATCAGAATAAGAAATAGAAATAGAAAGACATCACTAAGGCCATTAAGCACTGGTTATAACCAAGGTCTGTAGGATATCATCCCTGAGGACACAACAGGTCCAGCCTTAAACACCATCTGTAAATGGCAGAGATTTGAAAAATTGGACTGATAAATAGACAAATGTAGCCAACTGTGAAAGGCAGAAGTCACGCAAATAATTCCACTTTAATTCACAAAACTAATGCACTGATTCCCAAAGACTGTTATGATAATAAAACAAATAATAAGAGTGCAAGGGTAAAATATTGTGTCCTGCTGAGTTAACTGGACTCCAAAGGCCTCCACAGCCACCACATCTCAGTCTAATATTCCAGCTTTGGGATGTGGTGGAACGGGAGATTGTCATCATGGATGTGCAGCAGCTGTGTGATGCTGTCGTGTTAATATGGGGCAGGACCTCTGGGGAAGGTTTCCATCAGCTTGTTGAATACAGAGAATAAAGATACTTCTGAATCTAAAGGGGGCTGTTTTACTTTAAAAGACATTAAAATCTAAGAAACTCTGCACATCTGTTTTTGGTCTAATATCTAACTTTTAAACCATTATTTTTTGTTTTTTAAAAAAAACATAATTTACATATTTACATCATGGCTGATGGGTAGTGTTATTTTACTGCAGTTTATAATTTGTTTTTTAGGGAGCGCTGTTAATGCAGCATAAACTACCGCTTTCTACAAGAGCAAAAAACAACGAAGAAGAAGAAACACTCGTCAAGTAAACCAGAACAAGTAGGATGTGAGGGGCTTGTTTTCAAAATAAAACCCTGAAAGTCACCAATCATTACATCAGGGTTGCTCTTGTGGTTCAAATAGGTTACCTAGGAAAATATGAATTTTTAGTTAAAAGAAATGAACGAAGTCTTTTCTTTTGCATGTGATGTGTCGTCTGACTTTACATTTAGGCTATAACGTGAATAATCTGTCAAGTTTTTTCTTTCTTTCTTTCTTTCTTTCTTTCTTTCTTTCTTTCTTTCTTTCTTTCTTTCTTTCTTTCTTTCTTTCTTTCTTTCTTTTACAGCAGGTACAAAGGAGCTAAAGTTAACCTTATAGTCTGTCACTGGTATGACTCCCATCCTATCTGCAAGGACTGCACATGCGCTGCTTGAATAAATTAAAAAAATAAATAAATCTAACCAAAACATGCAATAAACACAGGGAAAAAAACAGGAAAATTATTTTTTTCTATGTAGCTCATTTTCTTTGTAATAACACCAATATTTCACTATAAGTAAATATAAGTTGAAAACTAATCGGCGTTCGTGATAACAGGTGGGGCTTTTAATTAGAAAATACAACAGGAAATTGCACTACAGCTTTCTTGTCGCTAACATTCTGGCTCTAAGAAGGAAGCTGAATTTTGACAGACAACACCTGAGGTAATGTAAGTTTTTAATCATTATTATTATGAATGACGTTCTTGTGAAAATATAAAAATCAACTGGGCTGATATTTGCTTAATTCACCTGCTTATTTAAGGTATCGTTGTTTCCGCGCGACAGTTATGATGTTAGGATATTTACTGTTAGCCCCTCAGCTAAGCTAGCTGACAGCTGGCTTTTTTCACTACAACACAACAAAACATTATTTGAGTTTAATAAGAGATGAAAAGCCCAGGCCATCACTTTAAATAAAAAATGGTCTCGTCTGTATTAGACTCTCTAATAACTATTTTCAGCGGTTTCAGCTGTGTGGTGTTCAGGTTTTCAGAGACAGCAGCAGGTGCAGCCTAACATTTCGGCTGAAGAAATTGCTTTAAAGCATAATATTGGTAATAGTTTTAGACTTGTTGATTTAATTTTCATTAGACATACCAAGGAATATTATTTCATTTAAAGGTTTATAGTCCTGTAGCACATGTTGACAGTGTTGTTTTGTAGGGTGATACTGTTGGATGTAACAAATAATGAGACTGTCGTTATGAAAGGAAAATTTTAAGCCTTTTTATTTGACCTGAATTTTCACTGTGTATAAAGAAAAAATAAAGTGTTCTCCTGAATTAAGCTAATGTTTTGACACTGTCAAGTGTCAAAATAGAGTAAGGTGGACAGACAATCTGTGAATGCAATCACAGTCAGTGGGCATTAAGTTGTGTCTTGTTTGTAGTGCTTCAATTGAACAGGATGCAGTTTCATCATCTTCTTTTTTTAGCGCTGCTTTATGCCAGATTTTTTACATTTGTAGTAAACAATGTATTGGTAAAATTTAATTCAATCCTACAAGGGCAGCATTCCTGCAAGTTTTCATTGTTTCCTGCTCTGCACGCTGGACTCAAATTGAACACATCCAACAACCTATGAAGTTTTGCACAATGATTCATTGACTTGATTCAGTTGTGTTGGAGCAGGGAGACACTGAAAACCTGAGGACTGTAGCCCTCATAGAAACAAATTAAATAGCATTGTGTATAGGTTTTTTGCCAGCCCATTGACCATCACCGACTTTTTTCAACATTACCAGTTTTGTGGGGCAGATATGAGCCCTGACCGGTTGATCTGAATATGTTTGACCCTTATCGAACCTTTCTTGTTAATTTGCCTCAGGTGCAGTCTGTGAAGCAGCAATCCACGTTACACAACTTATTCCAGTTTAACAGTAAAATTCTTTTGATTTAGTCCGTGTGTTTCACATTGCAGAAATCGTAGGGTGCTGTGTAATACAGATTAAATGTACATTTCTGCAGCAAATTGTTGAGTGAAAATGTTTTTTTCTGGTTCTTCTGAGTCCATGTGGTTCTATTTATCTTGATGATTTGATCATTTCTCTTTGGTTACAGCGGTTTGATAAAGATGTCTTTTGTAATTTCATTTGGAGAAATTTAATCTCCCTCTTTCCTTTTTCTAAAAAAAAAAACAACCAAACAAACAAAACCTTTTGATAATTATCCGGCACACAAGCTGGTGATCCACAAGTAACTCTGTCATTGATGAAATTAAATTAAAATGAATTGAAAAATACTTAATTAATCTCAGAGGAAAACTCAATATTGTAATAGTTTTTTAACAACAACAACAACAGTAATAATTATGATAATAGTAATAATAATGATAATAATATGACAACAATAACTATTATTATCGGTGATTCTTATTATATCAAACTGTGGCACCCTGAACCTGTTTTTTATTTTGGCATTTTAACTGTCTATCTTGTTTTCTATTTCAGCGTTTCTATTGTACATATGGTTTTGTTTTTTTCTTCTTCCTTGTTCTGTAAAGTGTCCTTGGGTGTCCTGAAAGGCGCTACCTAATAAAATTTTATTATTATTATTATTATTATTTATTATTATTATTATTATTATTACCTCTCAGAGCACACTGTTCCTGGTATAATCTAGTAACTTGTTTGTTTCTTTGCCTCTCTACAACATTTTTGTGAATTGTGTTCCTGTTATCCACTTGTAGATGTGTTTTTATTTTCTTAAAACATTGATATATCCACAGGTAGACTACGTTGTGTGTTTGATACATTTCTTTGTGTTCATTTATTAGCCATCGCCTGTATGTTAAATCTCAGATCTGTTAAACTTGTCTGCTTTTGTCTCCCACATAAATGAAGCTGCATGTAAAGATGAGTTTCCCAGACTACATGCAATGTGCAGAAGACCACCAGACAGTGCTGGTGGTGGTCCAGCCCGTCGGCATCGTCCCCGAGGACCAGTTCTTTAAGATCTACAAGCGCATCGCCAGCGTGAGCCAGGTGAGCATCCGAGACTCCCAGCGCCTCCTCTACATCCGCTACCGCCACCACTACCTGCCGGAGAACAACGAGTGGGGCGACTTCCAGACGCACCGCAAAGTAGTTGGCCTCATCTCCATCACCACCTGCGCCTCCGCCAAAGAGTGGCCTCAGACGGCGGAGCGCTTCCACGGCCAGAAGGAGGTGTACAGCTCCACGCTGTACGACTCCAGGCTGCTGGTGTTCGGGCTTCAGGGTGAGATCGCAGAGCAGCAGCGCACAGACGTGGCTTTCTACCCCGGCTTTGAGGACTGCTCCGACGTGGAGAGGAGAGTGGAGGACTTTGTGGAGTCCATATTTATTGTTCTTGAATCCAAACGGCTGGATCGGGCCACTGACAAGTCCGGTGACAAAATACCACTGCTCTGCGTGCCCTTTGAGAAGAAGGACTTTGTGGGTTTGGACACGGACAGCAGGTGAGTTATTCTCTGCTTCTATACCGCTTTTTAATGAGTATTTTACAAAAACGTATGTACCAGTCAGAATAAATTGATTTTTATGCCAGGTTGATGTGTGTTGGTGTGTCATGTCGGCTTCACCTGCTCTGAAATTTCTCACAAAAATCTGTCTTTTGATTTTTGCTGCGTTCATATTCGTTGTTTTGTTTTATTGCCTTGCTTTATTTGTCTTTCTCCTTTTTTTTACTTTCATACTGTCCTGTGAGTTTATTGTTGGGTGTGAAAAGGTGAGACGTTAGACCCCTAAGTTAGCTTCCCCACCCTGATCCCATCAGCTTTAGCTCTGCCCCAAACGACTCTTTGTGCTGTGGTTCATTTGTTCATGACTCCAAACCAAACTCATCGCTCCTCCCCAGGTTTTCACTTAAGACGCAACGTAATTAGAAAAATCTTTCATTAAAACTCATCACCACTATCATAGTTAACTATATTAGTATAAATGACCTACAAAGTGACGTGGGACTAACATGAAACTCTTTGTTTGTTCTGAAATTCAGCATATGAACACAAAGGGTCTCTGATCACATTTATAATTCAAAGGTTTTTTTTTAATCAGTTATATTAGTGTCTTTAATCAAGTATGTATGTTTTTTCTATTTGAGAGCCGTATCCGTGTTTTTATGCTTGGATGTCAAACTGCTCTCCCTCAAAAATCTGCATCCACAGTGATTCAAAACCTCCCTCGTCTCAAATTTGTTGCTATGCATGAAAATATCCTGCAGTCAAACTCAAGCTCTTCTCCTCCAGCTCAGACTTCTGAGCTCTTGGGAAACTTTTTTTTTTTTCCATGTGCGCACTTTGCTTGTTGTTGAATGGTCCTGTTGGAATTAATCTGGCCTCCTATTAGATAATTACTGCATGGGTGGTTATCGTTCAGCTGCAACAAGTTATTGAACAACTGATGCAATGATGAGAAACTTCCTTTTCCTTAACCATGTGGAAAATTATCCTTTTGAAGAAGGTTCAGATCATTGGCATCAAACAGAGAAAACATCAACTGCAGGTGTAGAGGTGCACGGATCTAGTTTTTTCTGAAATAATCCGATACAGATACCATGCCCGAGCGTATCAGATACCCGATATGGATTTGACATACCTTGCTTTTTGAGTGCATCAGCTTGATATAAATATTAAGTCCTGTTAAAAAAAAAAAGACAACAAATTAACACAGATGTAAATGTTCTTAGTATTATTTATAAACAACTACTTAAGTGTGTGTTGACAGTTTTCTTAATAGATTATCAGGAGATTTATTATCATTCATATTTCTATATTGAAATTCAATATTTATAGTCTGTTTGTTAATGAAATGAAAGTAGAGAAAAAATTGTGTGTTTCCTTACTCCTTAATATCCTTTTGGAGGTTAAATGGGATTCATTCAGTGGTTACACTGGAATATATGTGCTTACATCCAACTTCAGCACCAGTCTAAAGATGCATTTGATTAATGGATTAAAGAATAATATAATCGATTAAAATCTCAAGGATCGATTAATCCATCATTGTATAATTATGCCCACCTCTAATTGGCTGCAAAAAGACTGACCCTGTTCCAGAGTGATGGAGCATCAGGGTAAGAAGTGATGCAGCCATCATGCTTAGAGCCTACTGTACAAACCAAAGTTGGGTTATTTCCTTTTAATCTAATAGAAACTCACTTAAAATGTTCCTATCACACATAGATTATAATATTTCTGCCCAACATTAAAGCTTTGAAACCTGCTGTAGACTCTAATGTGGTTCCTGAAGGAGGAGTTGATGGTTTGGACTCCCTGCTGCTGAGGCTGATCCCAGTTTCAGAGTGGGAAGTTTGGGTGAGCGGTGCAGCGGCCTCATGATGGACCTAATATCTTAATATTTATTTCTTTATTTTTTAAACCATTCATTGGCTTCAAGTTTGGCATAACACTGCAAAAACATACAAAAACGAGCAAGCTCCTGTAGTCCACTGAGTGTTAGTCTGAATTGTAAATGTGTTCGTAGCTTCTTTTAGTTCTAGATTTAGTAATGGAGAAACTTCCGTACGTGACCACATTTCACCTCCAGTCCTTGATCACCTGCTGATCCCCTTTATCTCCCTAAACCTCCCCAGACTTTGAGGGCTCAAATGTCTTGCACAATTATTGAAATATCCCCTCGATGCAGTTAAATTTGAGGCTGCCTCCATCTCCGTCTCTTTGTGCAAGACTGAGAGGTTGTAGGTCAGCTCATGCCATGTCTTTGCTCTCTTATGCTTTCGCTCTCCCAGCCCATGTATCCCCACTGTGACTCACTGATGCGCCTCCTGTCCTGGTCCCATGCTGTGTTATATTAGTGCAAACTCAAGAAGCTCCATTTAATAAGTTGACAAAAAATTATCCAAGAGCCAAAAAAAGGTCAATTTTATTTTAAAAAAAAAAGAAGCATTATCTGATCCATCCTGCTGTTGTTTGAATAGGTTTTTCTCCTCCCTCCCGCTGCTTTCCCCACAGGCATTACAAGAAGCGCTGCCAGGGACGAATGAGGAAGCATGTCGGAGACTTGTGTCTGCAGGCGGGGATGCTGCAGGACGCGCTGGTCCACTATCACATGGCTGTGGAGCTGCTGAGGGGAGTTAATGACTTCCTCTGGCTTGGTGGTAAGCTGGAGGATGCAGACTATGATGCCTTATATTCTAAGACGTCTCTGTCCTCGTATATAGTAGCTGGACTCAGTGATTCAGGAGCTTTGAATCTCTTTTCAGTAATTGATCCATAATTCAGAGAAAATGAAGACCAGTGGGCTTTTTTTGTTTTATTTTAATGCATTTGATTAATATAGTTTTATTTATTCAAATTTTCAATTATTTATCACTGACACGTTGGCATATATAATATTAGCACAATGTAACATCAGCAATATCTGAAAACAGTTTTATTTTTCTTTTCTGAACAGTGACCTTTTATAGTTGTCCTCATAAAACAAATACAAGTAGACAAATGTCCGGACAAATTCAGACAAATAAATTAAAGTAAAAAAGTTACCCCTTGCCAAAAAAATTCTATCAGAGCTACTTTTTCATCCAGTTTGGATTTTTCTTTTTACTTTTAAAAGGACATTTTGAAACCAGCGAGGAATGGATGAGGATTTATTTGACTCTCGGCAAAAGGCAACAATGTGCTGTTGAAGGCAAGCGTGCCTACTTGTTTAGGAGTAAAACCAAATTTCTGAGATTCTCTAAAAGATGTCTATTATCATCCTGAGAATCTCAGGATTGCCAAAAGTTGGATAATTGGGAGCAAAAACAAAATATGTGTCTAAAACAGCACGGAGGAATCCAGAGAATATATCAGATAATGTTTTAGAAAAGTGACCTTAGTTTTCACTGCCACCTAAAAGCCTGGCTTGACACAGTTTATTTCAATCCCCCAAAGGCTGACAAAATGCAAATTTGGTCACAGTGTTGTCGTGTAAACTAGGCCCTAGTTAGACACATGTAGAGCTTTATGCGTTCTTCCACTCTTCCTCTGTTAAGCCTGTCTCAAATGGTTGTTCCTATGTCGATTTTGTTTTAGTCATGAGTCTCCACCGAATACTAGCGGGGGGGTTGAATCTAGGAAATCCTCTGTGTTGCTTTAAGAAGGATTTTATGTATTTTGGAACCAAAGAAACGGACAATTGTGAACTTGAAAATTATGAATTTAATAAGTTGTCAGTAAATTTATAACTGAATTCTACAGAAACTCTGTATTATTAAGGTCCTGAAAACACTTCAGTCCTTTGTTGGTCCACTGCATAAATACAGCTTTGTCCCAGTAGAGGGAATTAATGGTTCCTCAGTAGAAGAGTCTTTGAGGAAGCTAAAAGAGAATAATAGGGAGGTTTGAATTGACCCGTCTCGCTGGCTGCAGACATTAGAATTTATTTCCATGGAAAAGGGCTGTTTCTCATGAAAATGAACTTTCTTATGCCGAACCGCAGCTGTGGAAAATGATAATCCCTGTTGTTTATCGAATTCTCAACTTTTCATGAAATTTGACCAAATAGGGTGCTAATGGTCCACATCTCCTTATTTATGTCTTTATGTATGTATACAAAGAGCTATAAACATAGATTTTCATCCATATCTCCCTCGCACGGTCCCTCCTAATGAACCATTTCTATATTTATTCATTGACTTCTTGGTTTATTTGACTTTAATTTGTTTAATTTTGATTGAGAAAAGAAAACCTAAATGAAAATAAGCAAAGATTGAGGGGAGACTTTTCTAGTGTTGTCTTTTTCTTCTTTGCAGCTGCATTGGAGGGATTATGTTCAGCCTCTGTCATATTCCACTACCCCGGAGGCACAGCAGGGAAGATGGCCGGACGCAAACCGAGTATTTCCAAGCCAGCAGACTCAGGGAAACGCCACCGACCAGGTGAGTCCACCACTCTGTTAGCAGCCCGACACAAACACTGGGACCTGAGAATGACTGAGAGAGCGTGTGCAGACTGAAGCTCCAACTTGGCCCAGCTTTGCTCAGCTAAGCCGCTCTGTGTGTGCACTGTGTAAGCTTTTATCTTCTGCAACTACTGAAGCTTTTGTTGTTTATACCAGCGACTGCTTTACTCTTTAACATGCAATTAACACGCTGTGATATATTAATACTGCGTCATGTCTTCAACTAATTGAAAAGGACCCCTGAAGTATCATTAAATAAAAGTTACTACTTGTAATTAGTTTCTTTATTAGATTAGTATTATTATGTACTTTTTCTGAAACCTATAAATTCTTACAATTTGCAGTAATATTGGACACAAATGATTAATTTACTGAAGATTAGATTTGTTGTGACTAAACACGTTTCTGATGCTGTTTCTGCTGTTAGTGATTGAATTTGACTTAAAATTGATTGCAGACAGTATCAACCCAAAATATTTTAGGTTTTGTCTCATCAACCTAATTGGCTTAGTTAAAAATCATCTAGTTATCCAGCACATTAAAAAAAGGTTAAGACAAAAGTTACAGAATGAAGCCAAACATAATAAAACAGATGTTTAGTTGTCAGGTTTTGATCTGTGAAGGACTTGAACAAGTTTCAAGGAGCTCCAGTCTCTCCAACTATATGCTGCAGGCTGCAGGCCTAAAATGCAAAATAAATGAAAATATTAATTAAGTAAATCTCACTGATGAGGGAAAAAAAAGAAATTAATTGGGCTGATTTTGTCTACAATTAATTCATATCAAATTAAAAGGATTTAGGAATTGCTGTGCTTTAGTTTTTATGGGGAGTTTCCTTATTGACCGTACGTTTTCTGGGTTTTATATTAAAGCCAAAACATGATGTAATGAAATGACACTAGGAGTCACTCTAGAATAAAAGTGAATGTAGCTGTGACATGTAAATACACTCACCTGCCACTTCATCAGGTCCTTCTCGGTCGTACATACAGAAAGGGATGGACATGGTCAGCAGCAGTACTCAGGTAGGCTGTGCTAGTTAAACCAGGCCATGCTGGGACTAAGGAGCCCAAAGTGGGACAAGAAAAACTCCCCCACACCATCAGCAGCCTGAAGCATTGATCCAAGGCAAGATGGATCCATGCTTTCATGATGTTTCCACTAAATTCTGAGCCCAGAATCTGAATGTACAGCTGAACTGCCCACTTCTGGTGTGTCTGTGTGAATTGTAGTCTCAGTTTCCTGTTCTTAGCTGACAGGAGGGGCCCCCGGTGTGTCTTCTGCTGCTGGAGCCCATCTGCTATAGTCTCCAACCAGTCCGCCCATTCTCCTCAGATGTCAACAAGGCATTTTCATCCTCTAAATTCTTTCTTTTTCAGACCATAAACCCAATAGACCCTATAAATCCCAGTAGATCAGCAGTTTATGAAATACTCACACCAGTTTAACAGCAACATGCTTTTTTTTATTTTTTTCATAGATATGTTTATTGAAGATGTACAGTCAATAGAAATTAATTGTTAGTATAGTACAGTATTTTCTATTTTTGATTGGAGAAAAAAAGAAAGAAAGAAACAAAAAAAAAAAACAAACAACAAAAACAAAACAAAGAAAAAAAATATAACAACAAAACACACATAAAAGAATAATAATAACAAAATATATAATGTAAAAAAAAAAGAAAAAAAGAAAAAAAAGGAGTGCACCCTCCCACCCCACCCCAGACACTCTCTCTGTACTTCTGATGCTCATTTTGAGCTAATTATTTAGTAGGTGTACCTAATAAAATGGCCGGTGAGTGTACATGTACAGTAGATGGACTCATTTTAAAAGAAATTCTGCGTAATTTTGCCAGAAAACAGCAGCATGTGTCGTGTCTGTGCAGCTGCATGTAAAGTCAGAGTTAGTGTGCAAATCATGAGAATGGAAGTGGGTGTGATGACAGCTGCTGCAGTTATGCCCATTCTACAATAACCTGTCTTATTTGTTTTTCTAAGCCTGTTGCTTTATTGCAGAAGTGCTACATGCTAACCGTTTATAAAGGCTCTTGGCTCGTAGCTGCAAGGCAGTGCAGCTGATTGTTGGGGCTAACACTGCTAACATTGTGCCTGGCGTGATGGAGTGAATCTGCGTTTTCTCTCTGTCTGTAGGGGCTCAGGAGGTTCTCATTGACCCAGGTATGACATGTCTGACCAAAGTAGATCTTCTAGATGCCACTCTCCCTGTGTTTTCCTTTTTTGTTGTGGTTACACAAACCCCCCTAACTTCCTTTTGATGTCATCACCTTGATTTGTCTAGGTTATTTTATTTTAAAAAATCATAGATTTTTCTCGCTTCCTGTCATCCTGTGTTGGTTTTTCATCTGTTTAAGACCAAACTGTTGCTTCCATTTCCAGTTTTTTTTGTTCTGATTTGTTATATCCCATATTTGATTAAGATATAATAAATTATTTAAGCTTCAAGTCATATAGAAATAATCTGAGAAGGTGATGTAGTTCTACCAGAGCTTCTGCAGGTGGCAGTCAAACATCTGCGGTGCATACTTTAACTTCCTGTTTGTGCAGGGTTGCTTAAACTGATGTTATCATTGATTATTAAAACTCCTCTTTTTTTTAAACAAATAAAATAAAATAAAAGGAATTCCCATTTTCTCATGTTGCTTGTTCAGTTTGCCAAAGAAATGGTGCAGAGGAGCATCTCATTCACACAGAAACATCACACTGTTGCTATGGACACAGCCCTGTTTCTAGGCAATGAACTCAGATTTGTATTCTGATCAGATTTGGCTCAAAGATGCACCTCAGTGTTGCTTTTGAGCTATTTCAGGTGCACGCTTATCTGTTAGGCTGCTTTGTTTTGGAGGCATTACATCTTTAGGACTGGGGATTGTAAATTATTCATTCTTATCGATTTCACTCCAGTTGGTCTCAGTTTAAGGTTTACATGGAGTTTTATAAGAAACCACCCATTGAATTTTATTCAACACTTTTTATCACCTCATTCAGTTTTTTTATTTTTTTATTCCCGTACTCTCTTATTTTATATACAGCACCAGTCAAAAGCTTGGGCACACCTACACACTTAGAAACATAATGAATAAAGAGGAGTGTTAAATTCTTTACCGATGCTGTCTTTACGTTAATGCATGATGTGCTGGGAGCTCAGGTAGTGGTACATCGAAAACTTGCCTTTGTTTTGTTTTGTTTTCATGTTTCCTTTGCTCCACTAATCCTGCCCTGTTTTGGATGCAGGGGCCCTCACAGCCAACGGCATCAGTGCAGACACCAGCACTGAGATTGGACGGGCAAAGAACTGTCTGAGTCCTGAGGACATTATCGACAAGTATAAAGAGGCCATCTCCTACTACGGAAAGGTACTGACTCGCACAAAGATGCGTAAATGTATGAGGAACGAGTGGGATTGTAGCTTGGAGACGGACCCACACATATTGCAGAGGCTCTGTGTAAATAAAAAATAATAAGGGTGTGTGCATTATTGGATCTTTGAATATCTGAAGCATGAGATTTATTTTAATCACTCTGCACTGCATTGCATTAAAAAGTATTAAAAATGTGCATTTCATATCCTGACCAACAAAACCAATACTAGCGCTGCAGTGGGTGAGAAATCGGCTCGTTTACATTGTTTCAGAGCAATACTGGAGAACAGACTTTAGTGAGGGAAGAATGGACCAAGAGAAGATCAGTGCAGCGTCCACCGTGATCTGAATGCTGTATTGATGTATTATGATGAAGAAGGAACTGAGAAGAGGCGCCAGATGAGGTCTGGTGAGGGAGGGGGTCCGATTATATTATTTAAATTGCATTTTTTGTAGTAAATTCAGATTGTTCATTGGTCTAAGAGTTTAGACCAATAACATATGTTGTTCCTTTACTGGGCACTTTAGATCAAACTCGTCGTACGTGGCCCCTGAAATAAATGAGTTTGACACCCCTGCTTTAGATGGAACTCGGTCCACCTCCACGGATGTTATGTTGCGTTCGGAGCCCCGTAAATGCTCAGTTGTTCACAAATGTGGACCAAAGATGAGCACTCTAGTACACTTAAAGAAAGTTCTCAATTCGCCACTTGCAGTTTCTTTACAACGTGAAAGCAAGCAGACATCCTGTGAACCAAAAACAGGAAGTGATGTAGCCGTTTCTCCTGCTGCTCTCACCGGACAGGTTCCTGTCAAAGATGTGATGAGTTTGAGCACCAAAGTATAAACAGGACTGAATAAACTGGAATGTTGACTTGTGGCGAACGAGCTGAATGATTTTCTTCCCTTTACCCTATTTTCTACTTGGTCAGCGGTTCCTTAAAGGAATAACATTTCTCTGCATTCGCTCAGTTGAACCAAGTCCCTGTACTCTGCTTGTCTCAATGTGCCCTGAGGGCTTTGTATACTGGTTATATTAAAAACAAAAACAACAATCACTCGTACAAACATCTGTGTTTTGAGTGAACATAAGTGTAAACACAAAACCTGGATGCAGATGCTAAATTTAGCTGAGGATAGCAGCAGAATTGGCATAGCACATTTCCTTCTGCAGGACACATTTACCAGCCATAACTTCTCACACAGACACAACTCCCAACCAAAAAGAGACAACATTGGTCCTTTTTTTTTGTTTTTCTTAACGTGCCGTCAGCACAGCTGGGAGCTAGCACAGCTGGGAGGGCGGCTGTGGCTCAGTGGATAGAGCCGTCGCCTACTAATACAGGAGGTCGGCGGTCCGATTCCACTTTGGCACATGTCGAAGTGTCCTTGGGCAAGACACTGAACCCTACCTTGCCTCCCGATGTGCCTATCGGGTGTATGAATGTGTGTGAATGTTAGTTCCTAAGCAACCCAGTATGTTCCAATATAGGTGCTGTGTGAATGGGTATGAATGGGTGAATGAGATTCGTCATGTAAAGCGCTGAGTGGTCTGTGACTAGAAAAGCGCTATACAAGTAAAGTCCATTTACCATTTAGCTAATAAACCCGGGAATAAGGTGATAAACTAGCTTGATTGTCTCGTAGAGCGGGGATGTCAAACTGTGTTTGAATTAGGGGAAGATCTAAAACTTGCAGGACAGCGGCCCTCATGCACGGGAGTTTGACACCCTGATTATAGAGCTATGATTTCCAGAAGCAGCCTTTAGGCTACAGGGGATGCTGTCCCTTTTCTCTGAGAGGTGGAGGCGATGATGAACTGGCTGCTACGGGTTCATGTAGTCTGTTTCTGCAGGTGAATGATTATAAAACCCTGTCTGAAGGCTCATCGTTTTGTTTTAGTAAAGACATCGTCTCACTTTGGAACTCAGAAATCACCTGGCTTTTTTTCTTAATGAGCACTTCCTGCTTCTCTTAGCTGGCTCTCAGCTCAGGGGCTTCCTGGATCTCCTTCTGTGCCTCCATCTGTTTTCTTAGGCAGCTCTTATCCTGTGGTCCTCCTGCCAGAGAGAGCTGGCTACATCACATCGCTCTCGACATTAGATAAAAAACATTTCATGCTTTACTACATCAGCACAGAGACTTTCTTAAAGGATGGCGGCTTCCAGCTTCATCTCTGCTGCTTCAGCCTCTGATTGCATAAATCCAGAGCTGAGATGTGGAGACCCCTCACACCCAGAACCCCTTGGGAGTTCTTTACTATCTTTTCTCTCCTCTGATTGGCCCAGGTGGTCCTGAGGCAGTCGTACCTCTCAGCACTGAGCTTCAGGATGATATTTTCGCTGCATGCATCCTGCACACCTGCCTCACCTAAACGTGTTTTACCTCAAATACAGCAGCAGTCACACGTTTTCATCTCCTTTTGCTCTCAATTATTCAGCCCTTATTGGGTTATTTAATCATCTCTTGTTACCTTATTGTTGGTTAGAAATGTTGAACACTTTGGTGAAATAAGTTTCATGTCAATGTGACCTTGATGGCATCAGATTTATATGTTAGGAATTTAAAGACCAAATAGATGATGTGTTAAAGGAACTAGCATGCAAATGTGAAAATGCAGGTTGTTCCCAAAAGATTGACCAAGATGAAAAGCATTACTCTGATTTTAATGTGCATTTCAGTTTGTATCTAAATGTTTTTTTTAGTTTTTTATTGCCTTAGAGCGTGCTGTTAAGGCTCCTCATATACAGAATGCAGCCATGCGAACGTTACATGGATGAGGAAAGGAAGAAGATGATCTTGGAGGAATTGGCAATTTTGAGCAACTTTGGGCCAGTTTTTAAAATTTTTTTTATTGCTGCAAATATTGACAGTCAAGTCTGGCATTTTATAGCTTTTCGGCTTCTTTCTGAAATGTAGTTGCTTATTTTGGCGTCATCGACTGAAGACGTTTGTCCTCCTGGAACAGGGTCTGTCTCTTCTGCTTCTCTCCTTTCCCAATAAACATAGACATGATGTATATTGTGTTTCCAGACCGATAAATATTCCAGATCTTTGTAGGAAGAAATGACTGCTCTGTGCTCTGGACCCAAAAGAAAAAGGGCCATTTAGACTATGAACAGTGCTTGGTCCCAAAGCCAGGCTCTGTGATGTACCGGTGCTCTCAGCACAAATCAGAATAATGCGATAAACAGTTTCTGCAATTACTTTAATGAATCCAAATCCAAACTCTCAAATGTGCCAAATGCTAAACTCTAGTTAGAATATCTTCCATATTTTCCATTTCTGTACTTAGGGGTTTACTAAGTCCACAGAAATAAATGCACATTAGTTGCCGGGATGTGTATGTGCAGTTGTAAAATCGTGATTATAGCTTTACTGACAGTTTCATCTTTGTGCTGCTGTCAAACACGGTAGAAAAACAGCTGCATTGGTTTTCATGAACAGTTACTCCTCAATGAACTGTATGTTGTAGTAATTTCTTTACTATGGTTAGGTTTTCCATATATGCCTTACCCTTATTCGTATTGTTTCCCTTGGTTCCAAATTTCCTTAATAATTATGATCATAATTGTAAATATCTGGGAAAAAAGGATTTTTCCAAATTGCATTTCTCTCTTTGTGCCTTAAAGCTTTGTAAAGTGTTAGTGAGTGGTAATGCTTTTATACTTCCAGTATGTAAGTCAGGAATCCAAAGTATTCTGTTTAAATTCTGTAGCATGTTCAACCCAACTAAGTTTTTTAATTGAGTCAATAAATGTAATAATGTCATGACATCAAACCAGGTGTTTATTGTATGTGAGACAGGGAGGGTTATGTTTTATGACAGGTTATTCATTTTCAATCTCAAGCCATTGCTTGTGTTTTCAGTCTGCTTGTTAACAAAACCAACTCTGGTGCAGGAAAATGTAGCTCCACGTGAGCCTTGTAGCCTTATCCCTCTCAGCAGGTGGCAGTATTTCGTTATATTTGTCCTGACAGAGTTCGGTTGGTGCAGGCTGACACCCTCTGTTATTAATAATAACTTACCATCAAACATTACAGCATGTATAATTACTTGAAATAGAGGCTTTTTAATCACTAATAAGACTATTATTAAGCAGACAAAACAGTGTTATGTTCTCATACTGTGATACATTTGCAGTATTTAACCTTACAAAGTTGCAGATAATGGTATTTAAGTGTCTGTGACGCTCAGGGAAGAAGTTCATGACGGCGCCTAACTTTTCCCAAGCAAACTCCTCCTTTTATCATCTTTATTTTAATAATTGTTCTTTTGTGCTGACCTCCCTTCGGCCGTTTTACCTGCGAGTCGTTCATTCAGAATTAAATTACATTCTTACATAAAGCCTTTTAGATATTAATTGAATTTTAATGAAGGAGACAAGGAGAGCGGAGGAAATCCGAGGGAGTGTAAGATAAAAAAAACTTACACGCTCGTTCATGAGCAGCGGGAGTTTGATTCTTAACGGTAATCCCCAAAAGATGAGGATACAGGACCCGATTTTTTTTGTTTTTTTTCTTCTCCTGGTCTGTCATGCCATCTTTGCAGAGTGATGAGTGTCGTCCGATGTTAATGAGAAAACATGGAGAGGTGTAAGGCACACATTTTTTCATTAACACCAGTCTCCTCTTACCTCCTGCAGTATAAGAACGCAGGCGTGATCGAGTTGGAGGCCTGCGTGAAGGCGGTCCGAGTGCTGGCTATCCAGAAGAGGGCCAGGGAGGCGTCAGAGTTCCTGCAGAATGCTGTTTACATCAACCTGGGACAGGTAAGCTGTCTCACTGGGAGAAAAAAGCTCACTTTCACCCGGATACTAGGTATGCTCTCTATAACTGGAATCAACTTTTTTATTTGTTTCCTCTTTAACATGTGATATTTGCATTTAAAAGCTTCCCTTTTGTATGAAGATCTGACTTTATCTAGATTTTTTCCTTTTGCATATATTTTTCTGATTTTAAACCTTCATCTACATTTATTTTCTAACATAAGACTACTGTATTCATAAACAATAGAGGGTAAAAGAAAAATACATAACCTTTACTAAGCCAGGGCACAAGTCTTATACTCATTCATTTATCTTTAAAGAAGAGAAAACTCAACAGACGACGCTGCCCTCAGATGTTTTTAAAGACCTCAATAAGTAATTTAAACAGATTTCTTGCCAGATTTTTACCGTTTTGTTGAAAATAAGAACCAGAGCTTTTGTCTTTTATAGTTTTCAGATGTCAAAAAATATTCCTGCGAAGCAATTACAGAAAAAGAAAAAGCGGTACAGCAGTATCAGTTCAGAAGGCCGAAGAGCACTCTGACCTGCTCCAGAGTGGGAGATGATGAGAAGTGTGTAACCTCCACCATAGATAGTTTATTGGCATTCTTGCTGCAAGCAGGGCGGGTGAACCTGCATACATATCAGTCTGTCTTACACTGTGACGCTGTCCCTTCACAATCTCCTTCTGTACATCCTGGCTTTGTCATGCAGGAAGACAGTTGGCATGTTTTTGTGATGCTAGAAAACATCAATCTGGCAAATTATACAAAACCCAACAAAAATTATATTTATCAGACTAACACACTTAGTTTTACAGGTGAAATATGTTACACACTGAACTAGGGCTGGACAATTAATAAAATTTTAATCGTGATTACAGTATTGCCTTCTCACAATCATAAAAACACTGTAATCGAAGAAAAATGATTGTCACATGTATATAACAGGAATGCATATAGACTTAGTATTCATTTTGTTATTGCTATTATTTTAATATATTATTAATTTATTTCCTTATTTCTAATAAATTTCCAGTTGTTTTTTTAGAGTAATATTGGAGGTTGAGTTTTGGTGGTTTAATATAAGTTTTTTTTTAAAATCAATAAATATTCATATACATTAATCGTGATTTCACTATCAATCAAAATAATCGTGATTATTATTTTTTCCATAATCGTCCAGGCATGAACTCTTCTCTCCATAATTCAAGAATTATGTCCAATGATAAAGTTTCACATAAATGTCTAATAGGATAGAACGACAGTGATGACCTTTTTATATTTAAACGATCAAATCTGCTGTGTCATCATTGCCTTCAGAAAAAAAGCCGTCCTCCTCTGGCCGTGACAACAAGGCTGTAACTCAGAGAGGGAGGGAGAGGTTTGGATGTAAATTGCAACTTGACTGGCAGTTAACGGCAGTAACGGCAAGGCTGTAATTTTAGTTTCATACCCACAACCTGCAATTGTTTCAGCTCCACTCAAACAGTCATAAAATACTGCTGGTGTTGAACAGACATTTAACGTGGCGTCAGAGAAGCTTTCCTCTTTTAATCACGCCCGAGCATCCATAGAGCTACAAAATGCATTCATTATGTTAATAACTAAAGGCATTCCTCATCCATAATTGTTGGAAAAGCTTTGGAACTTCACTATTCCTACAATTTATGATGCATTTTTCTAAATCTTAAAACAGTGTCATGATTGGACGAGCAGATAAGAAGAATTTTGATTTTGTTTATTGATTTTTTTATTTGTTTTTTTCCTCCATCTGAGACACATGACCCAAACATTATCTGTGCTCCACGTACGCTGCGGTGACTACATGCCTAAAACTGTGCTTGATTGTTGTGATAAGTTAATACTGAGTGAAATATTTTATAACTTTGTCTCACATGTGTAAAAAATTATTTTATGTTAGAAAATATCTTCTATGTCAACCCATATCTGCAGAAATTGAGCCGTTGTGTTAGTTTATGACTGTCCGATAATTTATTCCTTCTGTAGGCGCTCGCTACGGAAGTTTATAAGCTTAAAACTTCTTTTGCCTCTGACTGGTTTTTATTTTTTGTTTTTATGGGCATTCCTGGATCTATAGAGGCTGAGAAGCACATTTCACAACTTTTTTTTACCTTCAGAGAGACAGGATACAAGGCAGATACTGGATTTGCCATAGAGGGGCAGTCTGAAATCTTCCATTGTTCCTCTTTATTATTAGTTAAATTTACTATTTAACTTGGATATATTACATTATACAGTCTTTTAGTGTGATTTTACAGGCACCCACAAGGATAGAGGAATGTTTGGGCCAATCCATTCCTTTTTTTTCTCTCCTTTTCCCTTAAAAAGAAGTTGTAAGAGTAAGGTCTAAAAAAATAAATAAATTTTTTATTTTTTCAAATATATATTTTTAATTGTTGCTATTTTTTAAATTATTCTTTTTAAATTTATATATTTATTTATTTGTTTTAAAAGAAAAATCAGGTTAAAAATTCGGAAGCAAAGCGACAAGTATATAACAACCGCATGTCAACAAATGGATGGGAAACTGATTTTGACCAAAAAAACATGCCGTACTTAGCAAATATATCTTGGGTGACTGAGATCGATATTTTTGAAAGTTGACGTTGGCTCTGTTTCAAGTTTCGAGAACCTTTATTTACCCTCTTAGAGAGATTATGGGCAGCTGTGTATGACGAGACAAAAAACGTATCAGACCACCAGGTTAGGTTATTCCTGCATGTTGGCAGCTGATGTGTCCGTCCAGAAGGAAGCAACCTGATCTCCTCGTCTGCATCTGGCAGCATTTTCACTCGCCTCCCATTGTGAGCTTATTTAGGGCTGCGCTAGTTTTACTGCACACCCTCAGCATGCTGTTTGGTTCTGCTGATCACTCAGACTCTGACGGGGTTTCTGGACCGAGTTTCAGACAAAATGACCTGTAAGGACAAAAAAGAGCTCCGTCCTTTCATCGAGTCTGTTCCTGATGATCTCCCAGACTGAAAGACTGGACTGATGCTGCTGTCACACAGAACTATCATCTCAGCCGGTGTCTGACGCTTCACTTTTAGTGATACACGGGCTCATTGATCATATAACTGACAGAAAATCAAAGTTTTTATTTTGGCCTTAAAAGCCAAACAGCTGCAGGGTGTCGGTTATGTGCTTATCACAGCCTCTTCACAGCAAGGAGGCTCCCGGTTCAAAACTCAAAGGGTCTGTTTTGGGTGGAGTTTGCCTTTTATTTCTGGTACAGAACAGCTTTGCTTAATAAATTACACCTTCAATGTAAATTAAAATTTATAAGCATTCAGATCCAACACTAGCAAGTTATAGAAAGTAACAGAGTCCATAAAGTCTCATTACAATTTAACTTTTTTCATTACAAGAGCAAATTAATAGACAAATTTGTGGAAATGATTACAGAATAAGCAGTAACTACTGAAGTCTTTTTCTCTAGTGATTTTTTTAATTTTCTGGGAGCCCGTGTGAAACCGGGTGTCTTTCTGTATGTTTTTATCATGATGATCACATGAATTTCACACAGTTTGGAAACTTAGGCAACACAATGCAGCCGGTCCAGTGATCACCTCAGGGTCCAGGCACTTGTTTTATATACTACTGTATATATATATATTTATATATTTTCATGTTGAGCACAGATTGTGTAATTGTTTATCTGGTCCTTCATTTAAATAATAATAAAAACAAAACCTGCAGGATTTGGATTTTTCCTGCTGCAGCACCTGAATCAGACTGATGGGTCAACATGTTAAGGCAGAACTTGGCAACAAACTGAATATATTGTATCTCAAAATAATTTCTCATTTTCTTTATATCTTTTCAAATATAAAATGACTGTCTTACAGTTTATTTCAACCTGCTGTGATGTTGGTGACACTCGTCAACTGATGCAGCATCTTCCATCAGAGAAATGGTGCCACTTTTAAACTTTAGCATCTTCTTACTGACTTGAACTTATAATTACAAAAATGAGAAAATAACTGAATAACAGAATTAAATCAAACTTAAAACAAGAATTAACAAAATGAGATAAAAATGAGATCTGTCCTTCTTGGAAGAAATTAAAGTGCTACTGTACTTCTGTCTCTTTAGTGCAGTCAGCAAGAATACTTCCACACAGATGTTGAAATTGAATTACAGCACATAGACGTGTTTGATTAAAGGGGGAAATTAACGTTGTCTCCATAACCGCAGCTGTCGGAGGAGGAGAAGATCCAGCGCTACAGCATCCTGTCCGAGCTCTACGAACTGATCGGCTTCCATCGCAAGTCGGCTTTCTTCAAGCGCGTAGCGGCCATGCAGTGTGTTGCTCCCACCATCCCAGAGCCCGGCTGGAGGGCCTGCTACAAGCTGCTGCTGGAGACGCTGCCCGGCTACAGCTTGTCGCTCGACCCCAAGGACTTCAACAAAGGTGGGTTTGGACGCTTAGAGGTTGGAGTTTGTGAAAAAGCAGAAATATTCTGCTCATCAAAACTTCCTCATGGAAATATTGGCTACGGTCACAGGATGTTTTTTTATTTCGGAATAAATTATTCTCCATCAGGTTTACACGGAAACACATTTTTTAAATTCCACTTTAGATCTGGGGCCTGGGAAAGGTGGACAGGGGGCGGAAGAGACATACGTACGTCTACCAGAGGTAAACAAACTGCTTCTGGCTTTGTTTCTTTTTGACAAAATAATAATAAACATTTTTGCTGATTTGGATTTTTAGTCTTGAAGCAGCAGTTTATCCCTGGCATACCGCTTCACTTTCAAGTTCAAGTTTATTTATATAGCACATTTACAACAATCACAGGTGCCCAAAGTGCTGAACAGAGAGAACAATAAAAAAAAAAGATAGAACAATAATACCTAGATTCGTAAATCTTAGTTTACGAGATTTACCGCATCTTTTCGCATGAAAGATGCGGTAAATCTTTAATGTGGTAAAAATTTAAAGGTCAGCTTTTTCATCAAAACAACCACTTTTTCAAAAATAAAACATCCACAGAAGATCTAGTGGTGTGCAGAATAAAAGTATTAATTTTACTGAAAAAAAAAATTGGATATCATTAATTGTTTTATCCTTTCTGACTGGTCCAAAAATACAAATATTAACATCTAGTTTTCATCATAATTTACACAAAAGGATTTTATGCCAATAGCTCTGGAGTTGCCAGATTTAAGTTTGATTCAGACTTATCATTTTCATTCGGAATTAAGTGTTTCCATGGTAATTTTTCATCCCTTCAGAGCAAATTTAACTAATAATTATGATGAAATTTAACTGAATGAAAGAGGAATTAAAACCGATATAAACGTGGCCATTCGTACCACACCAAAAGTTTTCATGGTATGAATGTTTCCAAGAGATCTTCTTCCAGGGATTTTGTATTCAGGCCGTCGCTTCAGTCAAAAGGAGGCACAGATGAGACCTGACCTGGGCTTTTGTTAGCTCCTCAGTAAGGCCCTTGTGATAAGCCTCTGGGCTCTGCAGATTCTTGACTCTTGCTGGCTGCAGTCATTCCATGCAAGCATCGGTGAGGAAAAGACGGAGCTCAGCTTGAATAGAGCAGCTCAGACACACCCGTGTTTTATTTTCTGATAGCATCCGAGGGACATTGTGCCAAGATTTTTACCCTCCGATATGCTGTTAATCTTTGACTTGTTTCTTTTATAAACTGTGAATCGAGCGCAGCTGTAGGAGATGAAGATAAATTCTTGGATTTAAGATGAAAACGTGTTCTGAAATGCATACAGCGTACGTGAAACATACATTTTAGCTGTAAAACATATTAGGCTGTGATGACACAGCTCTTATTCATTAATCTTTCCAACAAAAAAACTTTTAATTCCCTCTACGGCATCATATATTGGTATAAATCAAGGTTGAATATATCTTTCAGATCTATTTTTATATTGAGTGTTGTGCAGGAATTGCATTTTCTTCTTTCCTCTGAACAAACTGACACACAAAATATATGAAAAGTAAGTGAAAACTGTAATATTGCTGCTGTCAGAATGGGGAGACATTTTTTGCTGGATTTTCTCTCCAACCTCCTGGTGGTTAAATGGATTTTCTGTAGATTCCTACAGGACATAATGTCTCCAATCCAGTGGGAAAAGAAGTGAGGGGTAAATTGTCTCTGCTTCAGTAAAATAACCTGATGAGCCAGGAAATGGGTAGACTATCCATCCACACCAATGTCAGAAACTTCTTTTAAAATGGCTCTGCTCTTCTGGGTAGGATTGAAAAACTGGTGATTAAAACTCATCCCTGAAAGTATTGGTGATTGTTGGGTTGCAACGGAGATGTCCTGCTTTACAAATGTGAGAACAATGGCCAACTTTAAGTTGTAGTTCCCCTGATGAGGAGATGTGGAAGTGGAGTGACAAGGGAGTAAATGTGATGCGTCCTCGTTAGATGTAAGACGGCTTATTGCTGCTACAGAGGGGCGGCGCAACTTTGTAAAAATACGAGTAGAGAATAAATCTAATGCCTTTACAGGTAGGGTTAAAACACAAACAAATAAGTACATCCAGCTGGAAGTTGGTGAGGAAACCGGGTTATTAAACATTGTTGTATGATGTTTTATAACAGCAAAAAAAGTTGGTTGGAAGAATGAGCCACACGAAGTCTGCACAGCGGCCAGGCTGATACATGCTCCAAAGGACTGTTTTCCCCTTTGCAGCTTTTATTCACTCACTCAAGCAAGCAAGTTACACAGCTTAGGTGTAGTCAAAACACATATCATGTCACACAAGGTCATGGAGCATTCACACCGGCATCATTTAACAATGTTCTTTCCACTTCTGCTTTCAGTGCTTTTCCACTTTGCTATACAATTCTATTTGTAACTATTGAAGTTAAAAAACTGCATCATGTATCAGAAAAAATAAAAATGGGAATCATTGATGGCAGTAAAGTATTTACATAATTACAACAGTAAGAACATAAGCATATTTCCTGCTGAGAATTAAATTTCCAAAAGGTTTCCATCCTTGTTTTTTTCGTGCCAAACCTGAAATGCACTCATTATTCATTGCGTAGTTGTAAGATCTGCACGTGTCCACAGAATTATTCCTACCTTTCCATTAAAGAAGAAAAAAATCAGCTGAAACTGGCAAAAGCAATGATAAATAAAGATTTCATGAAAATCATGACATCGTTTTTGAATTGTGGTTCAATATAAATATTTTTAAAAACAATAAAAATATATGAGAAACTGATACGTTACATTTTTCATAAGCTAATATTAGTTGGACGACGCTCTGAGGCGATCATTGCAGTCAGCTGATTTCTGGAACTCTCCATCAGACTTCTGCACCTGTCGGCAGGTATTCTGGCCCACAGCTCACCTGCAATGTGCTCCCATTGGTCCACGCCCAGATTATTTGTTTAGTTATATTATATTTTCAACTCAAATGAAAAAAGCCATGTCTTATTTCATTGAATTTCATTGTCTTTTTCCTGTCTCCAGTTATTTGAATTACTTTGAACATCATCATCAATTTGCAGACTTGTAAATGATGCAAGACTTTCTCATGTTTTTGCAAGTAGAATAGAGTTAATGGGTTTTAATCGTACAAAATGACAAGTGGGGCATTTAATGTTCTCTTTTAACACAAGTAATTTCCCCTTATGACGATGTTTGTGTGTGTGAAACCTGTTTAAATCAGAATCAGATGTACTTTTTAAATCCCAGACTGAGAAATTTCTGTGCTACAGCAGCTACAGAAAGACAAAGAGGAGAATAGTAAATAGAATTTAACTATAATGCAGAAATACCTTTTATACAGGACACATTAACAAATCTTCATAAAAAAGATAATGATTTAAAACAAAAAAACAAAAAGAAAAGAAAAAAAAGAAAAACAATGCCTCACATATCTTTTCATTTCACGAATATTCAGTACCATGATGGGAAAATACTAACTAACGGACCAGACTTTTAATTTTTAAATTTTAAATAAGTGCTGGAACAAAACGGAACTAAAAACTAATTAATAATGTCAAATCCTTCAACTGGAGTGTTCTGTAGTATTTCTGGTTCAGCCTTTTCCCAACCACCAACACTGAGCAGATTCACTTTCTGTAGCTTTTGTTTGGATCTTTGCAAATGCACCATATGAACCAGAAGATCGTGAATGTAGCACAATGGTTCAGAATCTAATAGCATCTATATAAACTCATTTACATGTTACCTTATAAGCAACAAAGACTTGTTTCATGACTCACACTCTGCACTGAGAGTGTGGATACTTTATAAGTTGCTTATTTCACATACTGCAGAGACTTCACAGTCACTCTTTTACATTGCAAACTCCACAGTTTAAATTAAAATTACTTACATTTATTGTGATTTTTGGATCAAATGGAGCAGTTCTCAGACTCTTTATGTGACGTGCTTCCTCAGAAAAACTTTAGGCTCTCTAAGTACAACTTGCATAAAGTTTAGCAGAGGAAACCTACCCTTTTACATCAGACACACTCCAGACAAGAGGTAGGTCAGTTCCACATGAAAATGTTATTTATTAATTAGTGGTTGCATCGACAATCATGTTGCAAAGCGAGCACAGTATTTAAACCTGTTTAATACAACTCAAGGGTTACCTGTCATCAGAGTCCTTATAATTTCTCTACTCTGTTTCACACATATAACAACATGCATGTAAACTGATTTATCTGAAAAATATCTGGTTATTTATGAATCACAACGAAGTGAACCGTCAGGTTACCCATTAGCTGGAAAAGTAGTTTAAGAACTAATTTCACAGCTTTGTGTGTAAAATGTTTTATTAGTCTGTTCCCCTAGATAAAGGAAAGTGACTCTCCAGGCTGGAACACAATGTTGTGAAGGGAGGTTTCTCAGCTCCAGGATGCTGCAGGGCAACAACTGCCTGAAGAATGTATATGATTAATGCCAATGAGCCATCAAAAACCTAAGCAGTGTTGCTTTATAGTGCAGTGGGAGAGGCCTTCTGAGATACCCCTACCCGAGACATAACAAAACCCAACAATGTTTTTTTAATCTTCAGGGTCTCCCATTCATGAAATTGATTTTCTCAAACATTTACTTTGAGGTAAAATTATGTTTTTGAGGTGTTCTTTATAATTACCTTAATCTCTGAAATGGGAGAAATTAGGCCAGTGTTGATAAGGGAGATAAGACAAAGAAGCCAATTCCTTGAGAATGCGCTCATCGTTCCTCATAATATTTGCTAAAGTATGAGCAAGGTATCTGCCCTACACTACTAATGAGTCAGAAAGTCTTTTACTGTAATAATGTATGAAATTTCTTCAGAGAAACGGCTTCCCTAAAAACAGCCAAATGAGGTTGTCCTGATGAAGAAAAAGTGGCAGAGCCTTTAAGTTAAAAATGCTCGTTCTGATGGACATCATAGTTGGAGAGGAAAAGACTAGGTGATTCTTACATACCTTAAGTGTCTACATACAGTATATTCACCTACTATAAACATAGTAGTTGAATGTATAGTAACTACTACAAATAAAGTAAGGCAAGGCAAATTTATTTGTACAGCACATTTCATGTGCGTGAAAATTCAAGGTGCTTTACTTGCAAACATTAGAAACATAATAGGGAGCAGAAATCAATATGAATCAAAAATAGAGGTTAAAATCATAAATAAAATCTTAAAAGGCTGCAAATAAAAAGGTTTTTAGTCCAGATTTTTTCATGTGAAGAGCATAAAAACTTTTAGCTCTGACTCTGGGAACTGGAAGTAGACCCTGACGTAGGGAAGTCACGATTATAGATTTTCTAGGTACGATTATTGTTTGAGAAATAATCACAATTTTACGATTATCACGATTTACTATCATTTAATTTTACAATGCTGGAAATGTATAAAATAACATGAAAACTCCTTGTCTGTTAAGTTTTCTTTGTGAGTTGATGTCAAGAAAACAGAATATGGCAACAAAATAAACAAAAGACCCAATCAAATTCCCATTGGAATTGATTAAAAATCCCCTCTGATCTGATAAAAAAAAAAGCTACAGTATTATATGAATGAATATGTAAATATGAAAAGATAAAAATAAATTTAAGCTTTAGAATTTAATTGATGACAGTCAAACTATATTTACATTGTTAAATGATGATATTTAGGAAGCTTTACGATTACGTGACCTCCCTAACCTGATGATCTGAGGGATCTGCATGGTTCATACCAAACCAGAATATCCCGAATAAATCAGTCAGTGCTTTTTAATCTAGCAGCAAGATTTTGAAGTATTTTTTATAAACAGGAAGCCAGTGTAAAGATCTGAGGACTGGTTTTATGAGTGCAGTTTGTTCAAGTGCTAGTTGAGTAAAAAAAAAAAAAAAAGCCATTATCAAGGACTCAAAAGACGCATTAACTGTGAATTCCCACGCAGCTGATGGGAAAGTAGGAAATGATGCTGTGAGCCTTTTCTCAGAAATGATCAGACAGTAAATTTATGAGAAGAGATAACCAGAGATCAGCACCAGTAAGGCCGCCGTGTCCTGAGAACAGAGTGAAGCAAATTGCTTTCTTCACAAAAATTATATCGCTGTCAGTTTCCATCACTTTGCTTCCTCATAAACACCTCTGATCCTGCTCGAGCTACACCGGCAGAGACTTTTTGCTTTTTAAAGCAACAATTAAGCTGTTTTGCTCCTGAGGTGTACAACAGTAGCATGTGTCACCTTATCGCCCCACGCAGCAGATCAGAGGCCATCTGAGGATGCAGAGCCTTTCTAGTTACGGTTTTCATGACAGTGCAACTGCTCGGCCGTGGCAGCTCAGTCATTATCTCGGCGGTGTGTTAATTGGATTGCCAGACACCTCCAGTTCAGCCTGAAAATACCACAAATGAAGCCATTTTTTCCATATTTGAGAGAAAGAGAGCGACATCCTCTGAAAATCCAAAGTGTCCTTTGGATTAGCATCCTCCAGATAAGCGCTCGTTTTTTGGCAGACAGGTGCAAGTCAGTTATTTTTAGCCCGCCTCGTGGGCACAGCTTCTCACAGCAGAGGAAAAAAAGAGCTCACCAAAAAGAGCTCACCATGTGCAGCTTAATGCGATGGCAGAAGTCAGGAAAAAATAAGAGCCGCGGTAGAAAGTTCTGATCACTGCAGAGCATCGGGGCATGATTTCATGTTATTGGAAGAGGTATTTAAACGAGGAGTGTTTATCAAATATCCCCCACTCTCTTCTTAATGATGGCACATCTTTCCTTTCATTTTTCTTTCCCACTCCATGAGTTAGCAGTTAGCGGTTCGTGAACATCTAAAAGGGGGACCGACAGGCCTCGTGTAACATCTGGCGCCAAACTAGAAAGAGACACTGGAGGACGTGGTCGTTAACGAGGGTTTTTCACATTGACCACGTTCACATGAGAGTTTTAATTCGGAATTTAAGTTGATTTTGCTTCAAACAAATGAAAAATAACATGTAAACTAGAGATGTAAACAATTAATTATCAATTAAGCATTGGTAAGAAATGACTCAATTAAAATAAATAAATCCAATTAATCGTTTTGAGCCCATAATGGGCTTTATGCACAACTCAACTACTTCCTGAACTTAAACCAGCTGCTTTGTGTCCTGTCTTTCATTACTGGACAAACTGATTAATCCAGGTGTGCCTGGCCATTTCCTGAGGTCAGACACACCTGGACTAATCAG